>OZ017739.1:222087542-222250042 GCA_963969285.1 Odontomyia ornata
GCATAGCCTCTCCATTTGTTCCGTTCCTCAAAGCCCAAAGCTACCAACTTAATAGAGAAAGAAGAGGCGTAAGCATTGAGTAATTAAATAATACTGGAGTGGGCAACCACGTGACAATGTGGTTGCAACAACCCCTGCGACCACTTTTCCTACTGCTACGTTCTTGTTTACAACCTTAGGGAGAGCCAAATTGCACAAGCAACCATGGCTGCTGCTCAATGTAAACAAATTTTCATACAATACCAAAAATTTTGCTTTCTATTTGAAAAACCTTCAGCATTGTATGAAAAACATGCAAAACATTAATATATTAACTACTCACTTGTGAAAGGAAACACCTACAGATCCTTTTCCACTATGATTTTTTCACGAAGGCACTACACATTTCATTTTGAAATTCTAAATTAATTTCATAGTGTCACACGTTAAAGTTACATGAATCACAAACTGTAATCGAATGTTTAAACACTTGGAACGAATTTAGATTGTGAACACTTTCCACAGTTTTAATATCGGGTAAAATTCGCGACGAAACTTGCAAATTGGTCAATTTGGCGTCCATTTTGCATCAGTCAACTTGACAGACAGTTCGCTTCTAGTCAGCTTTTGGAACAAGAAAGTGACCAGCAAGAGGCAGACGAGGAGGAAATGACAGACAGATCGCTTGGAAGAGAGCATAAACCGGTCGCATGCTCTCTCATGCATTTTATATGAGCTTAGCCAAAACTGACGATAGATACAAGCCATATGGTAGCAATTTGCATATGTACTAGTCGGCCTACTATGGACAAGCTTCCGGTAGCTGCCACCCAACTGCGGCATTAGCAAATGCTTATATTTCGTCATATATACTATCTCCGAATAAAACACGTGTGGAACGCATCCCGTGCATGCTATAAATTCACCTTTTATAGCCCATTGTGCTCCTAAACTTTCCAAGACGAGCAAATGTGGCACACGTTTTGCACCTTGGACTGATAGCTCAGCGTTGAGATGTAAACAAACTCCTATAAATTCACTTTGGAAGGCGATAAAAACTAAACGGGTATAAGAACTGAAATAATTTTCACTTCACTACGAGCGCTATTGTGTTCTCCGCGGATCATCTGGATTTCACTGTAGAAATCCGTCTCTAAACCGTACAAAACCTCGAATTTTTGTTGGCACCTCCACAATTCTTCATATAACGCCCTGTAAGTTAGCCAGCAAAGTCGGCCTACTAATGGTCATGTGTGTGGTAGTAAGCGCTGCTGCCATATTGCTTGTATCTATCGTCAGTTTTGAGCTTCGCCCATCCAGTTCTTATTAATCTGAGGGAGTAAGTCTATCCATGTAAAACCCTGCATGTGAATTCCGATATAGAGAGGCGGCTTTTGCGAGAAGAGAGGAAATCATTCGAAACGTCGGAAATTTGTTTACGTCTTCGCGTATTCATCGTGGTCATTGTGCGAAAAGTTACGTTTTCTCACGAATTTCTTGAAAACGGCTGTGAATATTTAAGTGAGAACGTATTAGATACTGTTACGGTAAGTCTCATACGATATATAGTGAGATTTTACTAAATCAAGTGGCTTACCGCTGTGCTACAATCAACATAACACAAATTAAGGAACATCAAGTAACGTAGCGCGCACATAGTTTGCCTACATACGATTCGCGGTTATGTGATCTTGACAGATACGAAAAAGTGTCATTGCGGCAAAACTAATTGAAGAAAATGGATGATTTCGAATTAATTTTGAATTATTTTGTTTTGGACAATGCGTTATAATTTTATTGATGAAAGTCTTCAACGGCGTAGAAGAAATATTAAATTAAATTTCAATACCAGAGTGGGATTGTGCTTAACAGGTGAGAACACCAGTTTTCTGCATAATTCCTCACAGCTGGATAAAATTTTACTCACCCTTTCAAATGGCAAACAACAATGTATCATTGTCACTTAAAGTAAACAATGTATTTGTCATACCGACATAAAAAGTTCGTTCGATTTCAACTTTTCATGTTGCGTATGTCATCCTTATGTCAAATGTACTCAATGCCCTATAAAATGTTCAGGTTCAACTTTTTTGACATTTGCTTTATGTCTGGTTATGTTGATTGTAGCTCAGCCTTTAAACATTAGTAAACGACAATGCTCTGTTCGGTACCATTTTGCTCAAATTTCAACAGTAGCTCGAACGGAAAGTGCTACTTTAGGTAAAAATTAATAGTTTCATGAATTTAAAATCACGGAAAAGTTTAGTTTTAATAGTTTCAAGTGATGAATCACTCTGCTCAAAAATATTTGCAGTTTTTTGTTTTGATTGCTTCATAGTTTGCCGCAAATCCAGTGGCTTAAACCAGAAGCGGCACAAAATCATGACATTTCTTATGTAGGCTCTAATTCATTGTAACTTTTTATCATTTTTGAATTTCGAATAACATGAATACAAAAATGGAATGGTGCCAAATTCTCGGAATAAATCTGGAAATAATATGTTCGCAAATTTTCTAAGATCATAGCAAGGATAAAGACATCATTTCTTTGAATGAAAGGGTACGATTATCACATGACGCAAAGCGGCAGCATTCTTATGCAACATTTTACGATTGCGAAAAAGATCAAAGTGTAAGATATCTACCCTTGAATTAATATTTGCACAAAATTCAAGTATCTCATATTTTTAAATGCGACGTGGAATCATAGGTATTAATACCTTAAAATCTACTTTTGGACATGTAAGTATATTTCATAATTGATTAAAATGCCAATTTCATATTAATTTATTTTAGAATTCAACTAGGAGTGGGACCAATTTGCGTTCAAATTTCGAATTTAATTCAGGATGTGTAAGTTAACATTTATTTGCTAATTTCGTTGCTATACATCTAATTCTAGTGTGATTACCAAATGATTTCTTCAGTTTTGGCAAATTAATGAATTGTCCTGAATAGTGTAAATGTCATTTAGCTATCAGAACATTACATTTAGGACGCTCATTTCAGGACTTTTGGACCAGAAAGGACGCAATTGCGAATATTAGCCATGCCAATAATTTAATGGGCTCTAAATCGGGCTTGGAGGACGTATTAATTGCTTACATTAACTTTTAATGCAAATTTTTGTCCTCTCTATTTTAGAACATACTTTTCCCGAAGCCCATGAAAGATAGAATTATCTTCGAGGAGGTAGCTCTTAATTTTTTGCATAATGTCATTATTAATTGTATAATAATATAAATATAAATTCATGCCCTTCAGCTACAGTGATGTGTGTTAGAGGCCCGGAAAGGATAATTTTTAATATATGATATGCAGCGTCAATTATAGCACTTTTTATTCAGGACTCAAATCGAACAAATAAACGAGAGATATTTCATACAGCTTGCAGTATTGATCTGATGCCGGATTCAGGGGATGTATGTATGTTAATAGCCACATGAAAGTTTTGCGCGTATTTTCTATCAATATTTGATATCAGGATTTGTATACAATAAATATCGTTGACGCAGCCATTGATGGCCTGTCAAATTATAAAGTTTTAAAGCCAGGTTCCGGAAATGTGGGTGTATTTTATCTATCATTTTGACAACTATAAACATCGTGATTTTTAGGACTTGTTCAAGGTGGACTTAGCGACTGAAAAAATAGAAACAATGTCTGAATCCAACATGGAAAGTATAAGATTTGAGTTTGAAATGTGGATTTAATTATATTTGAGACTTTGCAGTACAATGCCCATGAAAATTTGACAACAGCTCCATTGCTTACGGACATTTTTGAGAGCGTAAATTTTGACTATATTTCATGCTTCGTTAATTTAGGCATTTTATTATTTCAAGACTTAGCTTTATTGAATGCTTCCCCTAATATGATAGCTGTAAGGCCAAATCTAGGGAGTGTAAGTCTTGCCTGCATTATATTTGAATACCAATTTAATCATTTTTGTTCTATATTTCCATTGGAACTGACTGCGTAATTGTTCTTTTCGGCATGATAAAATATTTGTCTTAGACATAATTTCAAGTTTCTGTCGTAGTTTTATGTTAGCATTAACATTTATGTGTAGTCTTAGATAAATGTTTGGACGTCAATGGATTTGTTCTCAAATCTTATTGAGAACAAATTTATTTTCTTCCGAATTTCTTCCTTCAAATATTATATTAACTTCAATTAGAACAATATAAACAAAAATAAAGAAGTAAAAAGTACCATTTTGTCTTTCAATCTTTTAATGCAATACAATATAAGTAATTGAATCAAAACGATCAAAGATGAATTTTATCTGATATAATTATTAGGATTCACTTTCCAGTTTAGATAAATACAGGAAAAGTTTGTCACATGATTTAAGTTCACGTATGAGAAAAATCGGTATACTTTCGGAATGTTCTTTTTTTGGGGTAGTGCAATTCATAATGGAACATTTTCTATATCGTAGGTTACATCGCTGGTTTTGTTATCTTCAAGATAAATGAAAAACTTGAAATGCATGGAGTGTTTAACATCCATCGGAGGCGAGTTTTCGGTAAGATCACTCATGGGCTACAAAACAAAAGGCTTCTTGAAATCACGGAAAGCATTCTTCAACAAAATATCAAACTAATGACAAATGATGAAAATATATTAGACACAAAATAATATTTTAAAATTAAAAAAAAGGTCCAAAAGTATTATTTAAAAAAGTAGTTATTCAGTGACTACAAACAACAGATGATGGGAAGTGGTCGCTTTTGCTCCCTTTTAAGTTAGATAATCGAAAAGTACCAACACCAGATATTACTTTATATTTAAAAAAAGACAAAAAGATATTCTTATCTCCAAAAACTGAATAAAATAATTCACTTTTGCGGTATGTAAGGAAAAAATATTTAATAGAAAAAATATTGCCATGAATATTATTACATCGAAAAAATATCACCATAAATTAGAACGGTATTCCAGACCTGATTTATTTGTTTCACGTTATTTGTGTCTAAATCTGACAACTCCAATATTCCTTAGGAAGTAAATATTTGCTCTTCATTATCTTATTAGATTTTCATCAAAAATCTCTAAAAACACATGTTCATTGATTGCATCTAATCCAAAGTTCGTTTAAGCCACAACCTATGCAATCAAAGAAGCCTTACCGATATTCGAACATTTTTTGGGCTATCATTTACTCCTTTTCTTTCCTCCCTAAGCTACCAATCTTCTGATGACAGCTTGATTGTCGAGTTTTAGAAATCACCTTGGAGGAACAGCTAACTATCAGGAACGGCCCGATGCTAATGGAACGCTGCTTTTTGTTGTCATTATTTCTCTCAGTCGATAAGGAGAAATCTTCATATTATCATGTGATTATATTGCAACCGCTGTCAAATTCAGCTATGAGAATCCGTAAAAAATTCGTTTGCGGTGTACTTTTTGTGTTAAAATCAGTGAAAATTCATGGTTTGTGGATCGTTAATTCACAAGACAATAAGAGCTAATTTATTGGTTTTTTTTGGTAGGGAGGTGAATGTCATTTATGCACAGAGTGTGGGAATCCCATGCGCGACTGGACTACCCCCTAAACACTTCCCCTGTCAACCTGAGAACCCAACCTGGAACCGTTTGACACATTACTTCGGGCTAGGTCTCGTTTTGTTACGCTGTGAGGTGCCTTCAAGCTGGGGAGACCCTTTCCTAGCAGGCAGGAGAAGGGAAGAGGAAGTGCCAGAAAAAAAAATCCCCTGCTCCAGCGCCCCCAGCTGCTGTGAGTCCCTTTCATATTTCAGGACTGCACCAAATAATGTGTGACAGGCATTGTCCTCCTCTCCTGTGCAAAACCAACAATTGGGGGACCGCGACGTACTGATCTTGTGCCCGCTCAAAAGCTGGTTCAGATAGAAGTCAGTCTCACCACGCCTTCGATTTAGCCACGGTCTAACATCCGAGACAGCACTCATCAAGAGGCATCTTCTTGATGGGCTGGGTCCCCCTACGTTGGCCATAAGTTGACTCAGAGCTGATATTCCCGAAGAAGCTCTCTCAGCCGTTGCTCTGATTTGCTCAGATCAGTAGCCTCAGGTACTTCACCGCTGGCTTCGATTCGATTCGTATATCTCCAATACTGATCATCCCTACTCTAGGGATTCTCTTTTTTGTCAAAATGACCACTTCGGTTTCCTCCAGTGCTAAACTGAGCCCGCGAGCAGTCATCCAGTCCCTCACTCGGCGCATTAGCACACCTAGCCTAAGTTGCGTCTGTTCAACGGTGCATCCAGCAACCAGAACCGCAAAATCATCCGTATAGCCGACCAAGTGCGGCTCATCTGGCATCTCAAGTCTCAGTAGCCCGTCGTAAGATACGTTCCACAGGTCCGGACCAAGGATAGATCCCTGGGCAACACCCGATGTAATTTCCATCCTCCGTTGGCCCTGTGTCGTGTCGTAGAGCAGGTTTTGGCCCTTTAGGTAGTTCCTCAAAAGCCGCATTAGATATTCTGGAACTTGAAAAGGGTTTTCCAGCGTATCCAGAATATCCACCCATCTAGCGGAGTTGAAGGCGTTCCTGACGTCGAGTGTCACCAACAGGACGATCCGTCGCATGGTGCGACTATATGCCTCTGTCATTTGGACCGCGTTCACCACCTCTGCAATCGGGTCAATGGTAGAACGTCCTGCTCTAAAGCCGTACTGCCTGGGAGATAGGTCCCCAGCAGCACGAATCGCGTCAGTGAGTCTTCCCTCGATGAGTTTCTCTAGCACTTTCCCAGTCGTGTCTAGCATGCATAATGGGCGGTATGCAGATGGCGATTCGGGATTTCCCTTCCCCTTGCTGATCAGCACGAGCCTCACCACCTTCCATCGTACCGGGAAACCCCTGTCCTGTAGGCAAGCGTTGAATGTGCTGAGCAGCAGGTCAGGACAATTGTCATAGATGAGCAGCAACACCTCAGCTGGAGCACCATCTGGACCTGGAGCCTTCCTCGCTTTCAATGAGAGGACTGCCTCCTCCAGTTCCAGCTGTGTGAAGAGTGGGCACTCTACTGCTGTTTCACCATGGACAGAATCAACACGGACGGGATGGGCGGGGAAGAGTCCCCGCACTATCGCGTCCATCATTTCCGTAGGCTTCCGTAGGGCACCAAGCTTCCGCATGACTAGCTTGTAGCCAAGGCCCCAAGGATCTTTGTTCGCTTTGTCCACTAGGTCTTGCCAACAGCGAGCCTTGCTACTTTTAATCAGTTTGCGAATGCATTTCCTGGCCAACTTACATGCAGCCACCCAGTTGCATGCTTCGTCACCGTTCCGCACCCGTCGAGCCTCACGTCGAAGCTTGTGACACTCCCTTCGCTTTTCAGCGATTTCAGTTGACCACCAGTACACTGGGGGCTTGCCGTGCCGGGGTCTTCGACGGGGCATAGAAGTGCAGCAAGCAGTCGTAATGATGCTCATAGTAGAGTTCACCACGTCTTGAGCTGCCAGTTCTTCCGTCCCCTCCGAGGCTCCCTGCAGCGGCTTACCTGCTGTGAGCACCTCGACGAACCTCTCGACGTCCATCCTTTCGATGTTCCATCCAGTTGTAGAAGGCCGAGAGCATGGACGTCGGGAAACAGCATCACTTATCTCAAGCAGAATGCACTGATGATCTCTGGCTGAGGAGTCCCCTCATACTTTCCAGTTGTGTTTCCTCCGTAATAAGGACGCCGAGGCGAATGTCACGTCCGGTATGGTTCCCTCACAGCCAATACGGCGGAAAGTTGGCATATTTCCGGAGTTTAGTACGACGAGGCCCGTCCTTGCTGAAATTTCCGGGATTCGTTTTCCCCGCGGATCCATCTGAGACATGCCCTATTCGATTGCTATAGCATTGAAGTCGCCCCCAACGAGCACTTTGCCCTCTGCGTTCGAGACAGCGCCCTCCGAAGCCTGAAGCTTGGCTTGGAAAGATGATATCGATTCGTTAGGCGTTGAGTACACACTAAAGAAGGGGGTCCCTGAGCACCGAAACAATCCCCCCATCCACAACTCTCCGCTTGAAAGTCACTGTTCCGAACCCAGATGGCGGCAGTACCAGTTTCATCAGGATACCATAATGCAGGGCTTTTATTATGGTGTTGTTCACTCAGCAGCAAGAAGTCGGCTTTCAAACTGCTCAAGTAGATTTTGGGCAGTTGAACTGCGGTGTAGGTTTAGCTACAGGTTGAGGGTCATTGGAGTTCTGATATTGCGTTGGCTAGGGCTTCCTGGAACACCTGGCATTTTCCTGATCCCAAGACGTGTCCAAAATCAGGTTTTGAATCAGCATCCTTGCAAAGAATACAGTGTGTCTCCTTCGTACACTCTTTTCTTTTATGTCCCATTTCACCGCATTTGTATCATAGGGAACTCCTAACGGGTTCTTCTGCCTCTCCTGTTTTGCATCAGGTCCTTTTTCTGATTGGGCGTCCGTGCGAACTTTTCTTTCTGGCTTTTTTTGAAGGAGTTTCTTTGCGGCTTTCTCCGCTCCTTTTGTAAGCACTATCTGGGACCCGTGATCTGGTGCTCCACGCCCATCAAGTGCCTCATCCCTCCTTCTTTTATCCCGATCTCTTTCAATTGGGCTAGACACCATTCTTTTATTGACTTTTAATGGTGGAGCTATCTGCTTGTTACGTTTAAATTTCGCCCCAAGCCCCTCTTTAGCCTTCCGTTTGACCTAGGAGCTCCTCTAGTTCAAGGAGCCCCACATTTACTGCTTTGCTGATTTTTGGGGAGTCGCATGTAGATTGTATTCTTTTCAGAACATCCCTCGCTCTTCGGAGTAGCCTTTCTTCTTCTTATCGCTGGGCGGCAATTGCACCTTGCAACCATCCTTGGGAGAGGTTGTTGCGTTCCGTTTAAGAATGCAGTACTTCCGCCACATTTTTGACATTGGCGGTGCAATCACGCGGTGTCTGGTCACTCCTTGCTTTTCCTGCCGTAATTTCCTCGTTGGTTTCAGGATGTTTCTTTGCTATGTCCGGATTTGAGACACTTGCAACGGTTGCTTTGGTAACGATCGCAGCAGTGACAATCGAATTTTTGGTGCTCTTTATATCATCTTCCACCACTCGAACACCTGAACCGTCCTGCAGAGTTTCCCGCTTTTTCTTAATAGAACGCTCTGGCGTTCGCATCATTCTTTTGCTGAGCCCGAACGCCGCAGAAATCTCGGTCTGAACCAGACTGTCTGCTATTCCCCGTTCCTCGTTTGCCTTCACTGTCATTGTGTTATTCTTCGTTTTCCTCGTGGTTAGTATCGCTCTCGATGTACTGTTAATATCGCGGCTGTAAGCGCTGGTTTCGTCGTCGTTGTTATTATGTTTTGTTTCTTTTTTTTGGATTTTTTTGGCCTTTTGATTTTGATTGCTCCAGTTTTATTGGGTCCCCCCTCGGAGCCGCTTTCTCCGTTCGTGTGTGTAGTCGCCTTTTTGCTCCCATGGTTATCTTTGCAGAGCAGGGAGGTCATGCAAGGGTTGGCACAAGCCCTTATGGGGAAAAGTGCTCAGAACCAGACCAGCGCTAGTCCATCTCAACCAAACCTACACCACCAATCCAATGGTGTGAACTTCGAACGTACTCCGACGCCTGCCAAAGTTTAGCAGGGACGGAGACGGTATGATAGTTGAATTGGAGCCGTTTACACACGAGTGTCACCTCAGCGCTACTGTTCAAAGCAACTAGGTCCAAACCATCACATCCGCCAGCCCAAAGCAACAATTCCAGTTCATTGTCCAAAGCGTAGTCCAGATCCAATCAGAGTCGTTACCTGTCATCCCTGGAGGCAACCTCACGGTGACCCCCATATCCTCAGGTCCGTGGGTTTGGCGCTCCCCAAAGAATGCTAGCCTCCAAGAGTGTTCTTGTTGACCGGCACTCCCCCTGTGGGAATTTCCTCGGGTACGTGGGGGCAGAACTCTCCCAAGAATGCTAACCTTCAAGAGTGCTCTTGTTGATCGATATTCTCCCTGTGGGGATTGGTTAGGTTGCAGGTGAGAAAACTTTATATTTCGACGGAAAAGTGGAGAAGTGCAAAGAAGTTTATAAAATCATCTGCATTTAGAAAACATGCAATAATAGAACCCATCGTCAGCTCATGGGAGTATAATTTCATAGGCTCGTATTAACATAAAACGTGAAAAAGAAAATAATATATTTAGAAGTGTTTTTTCACTCAAAATCACTCCTCGATTGCAGGTGCTAGTTAGTATACTCAAATATGCTCTGCTAGTAGGCAGTAAACAAGAGCATCGCAGTGGGAAAATTGGTCACAGGGGTTGTTGTTCGTGTTAAAATCAGTGAAAATTCATCATTTGTGCGTTGTTCATCAAAAAGACTATAAGAGACTGTTTATCGGTTAAATTGGAAGTGAAAAAAACTTTATATTTTGACGGAAAAGAAGAAAAGTGCGAAGAAGTTTCTAGAATTATGTGCATTGTAAAAAAATTGCAATGATACAAGCCACCGTCAGCCTATAGGAGTATTATTTCATAAGCCATATGGTAGCAATTTGCATATGTATCAGTCGGCCTACTAATGGACAAGCTTCCGTGAGCTGTCAGCCAGCTGTGGCATAAGCAAATGATTATGTCGCGTATTTTCCAAATGAAAACTTACAAAACGTATTCCGTGCATGCTATAAATTCACCTTGCGCTGTCCACTGTACTCCTAAACTTTTCAAGGCGAGCAAGTGAAGCACATGTTTTGCACCGTCCACTGATAGCTCAGCGTTGAGGTGTAAACAAACTCGAATAAATTCACTTTGGAAGCCAATAAAACTTAAACGGGTACAAGGACTGAAATAATTTTTACTTCACTAGGAGCCTGTTGTGTCCTCCGCGACCCATCTGAATTTCACTGTAGAAATCCATTTCGAAACCGTACAAAACGTCGAATTTTCGTTAGCACCTCCATAATTCTTTATATACCACCATGTAAGTTAGCCAATAAAGTCAGCTTACTTATGGTCATGTGTACCGCTGCTGCCATATGGCTTCGTATCTAACGTCAGTTTTGATTTATACGATTAGTTTTCGCGCAGAACCGCCTGAACCTTGGGTGCAAGTTTTTGCTGGCATATTATTGCTAGAACGGTTTAATTGACAAAACCAATTCTACTTATTTTTTTAAGCAGCTGGATAAATAATATTGTACATATATTAAGATGAAAAAATACATATTTTATTATGTTCAATATGCTAAAGAATCACATTATTAATGAATGAATGTTTTTTCAAATTTTCAGCAAATGAAAATCAACGGGCAACTAGGGGCAATCTAATTATTTTCGAAAGATGCTATGTGGGAAAGAGTTTGATATGCTCCAAACAAATTTGGAAAACGATTTGAAAAAAATTGCAGCCAGAACTATATTGAGAAAAGACGCAGTTTCACTTTTGGTAGAGACTAATGGACAACAATAGGTAAAGTATTTACTTTTGTGAATCTCTTCTGGAGCCTAGAATTATTTTTATCTTTGAAGGCAAATGCAAATAGTATAGAGGCCATATTGGTTTCAAGCGTTTCATTGTATGAAGAACCTACTTCATCATCGAGAATGGGAAATAAGTTTATATTAACAATTGGAAACACTTAAAGAAATATACATTATGTTGGGTTCATTTTCTTTTCAGAATTCTATTGCACACCTTCCGATCCAAGCTCCGTCTGCAGTATCTACCTATGTAGTCATTACGTTACCCGCAAGTCGGGAGTTGTTTTAGGTATGTTTATCTTATTGGGTATTTTATTAGAAAACTCAATTTGTGGCATTTTCAGCAGGTTTTCGATTGGATCATGTAAGCGGGAAGCAGAATCCTGGAGTTGTATTATTCTCTTCATTCATTCCATGAATGCTATTTATTATATTTTTATGGAATTTATAAATGAATTAAATGATTTTGGAATAATTAATCCTTATATTAGGAAGTATTTAGAATTTTTAAATAATTTGGAGTTTGCTTTTGTTTTGTCAACCGTATAGTCTTCTGTATTCAACCTCTCCATAAATCCCTTTGTTTAGAAGGTAAATGAAAAAATTCGTGGCAAGGGAATGGAATTTTGTAGATATTGTTCTGTATATGATTTAATTTGAGCAGTTGAGTGAATGTTAAGCACTGAAAAATTCCCGCTAGGCAATATTTCAACAAATTAGTAAATTTCAAAGGCAAGTCATTCTCTCACACATAGAGAAGATCAAGCTCAATGATTATACATTTCACTCTGAAGAGGCAGTATAAAACCCGCGGAACCGAAAATTGCGCCTTGATTCCACCGAAGACGGTCCTAAGCCCGGTTATGAAAGGAAGAGGGAGGCGAAAAAGTATAAAAGAATGAACGATGATGATTGTAGTAGTTGAATTGGTATTTACCTGAGAAACAGATCTATTCTTTGGATATTAAATTTCAGTGTGAGCTTTCTATTTATCTAGCTAAAGCTTTGCGAACTAGTCAAGTCTGAAATAGAAACAGTATCAATCAATTAAGCAATGGTAGTTAACTTTTACATATTCAAATATTGCTAAATTTAAGCTCCCTTTTAAAACTATACCCTTCAAAAATTAAATCGAAATAGCAACGTTCGTGGCACATTTGGGAATGGTGACAGAATTCGAGTTGATGTTCCACTCCAGCGTTCCATTTTCAAAGCTCCAAACTTACATAAAATAGAAGCCATAAGGTAGCAATTCACATACTATATATAGTAGTCGGGCTATGTTGGAGAAGTTTCTGAAAGTTGTCAGCCAACTGCAGTATAAGCACTTGCATGGCGTAATATACGAGTATACTATTTTCTGAATGAAAAACGAGCATACATTCCGTGCCTGTTGATAATTCACCTTGTACTATCCATTGAACTCCTATGCTTTTCAAGAAAAGTAAATGAAGCGCATGTTTTGCACCTTCCACTGAAAGTCAATCTCTGAGACGTAAGAAATTTCTAATTCATTCACTTTGGGAGGCAATAGAAATAAAACGGGTACAAGAACTGAAATAATTTTTTCTTCATTAGGAGCGCTATTGTGTGGTTTTTGCGGAAAATCTATATTTTACTGCAGCAATTCATCTCAAAATCGTTTTCGTTGGCACCTCCGTAATTCTTCATATACCTCCATTTAAGCTAGCGAGCAAAGTCATGTGTGCGATAGTAAGCGCTGCTACCAACACTAACGTAAGTTCAACAGACCTTCTAGTAGAAATTTGCTTTTGTGTAGTCAGCCTACATATGGCCAGCTGGGATGAGCTGTCAGCCTACTTGGCCAGAATGCAAATCATTGCACGGCGTAATATATTCGATGTTGTTAGAGTCACCCTATTCTCCGAATGTTTATTGTCTCATTGTAATTTATCTTTTATGTACTTCACAACCTATTTTAAATAAAATATCACTTCTGTCATTACCACAACGACCACACGTATTTTCCTTCTTCTCTAATAGGTTATGGGCCCCTCGCGATAAAATAGCAGTTCTGAAAACGTTTCGCTTTTTTGTTGAATTTACATAAAATTTGAAAAATGTTTAGGTCAGATAACAGTGCTAGCAGCATTTCCATTAGACTGATTGGTAGGGAACACTACCCGGCATAAAAGGTTGTTGCGCAAGCGTTCTTTAATTGGGATAATCTTTAGGCAACGACAGTTGATTATGAGCTCGATGAAGAAGGAAATCCCAAAACCGCTGCCGATCCTGAGAAGGATCGACGTGCACAAATAAGTTGACTTTATTGATTGATCCTACGTGCAATGTCCATATACAGGGTGCAAAATCAGCCAAGGAGTTGTGGCAGTAGCTAGAAAATGCGTACAAAGATAGTGGGCTAACACGTTGAGTGGCACTTTTGTGTAAGCTCATTAGAACGTTACTTGCAAATTGCATGACATATATATATATATATATATATATATATATATATATATATATATATATATATATATATATATATATATATATATACATATATATAGATATATATATATATATATATATATCTATATTTATATATATATATATATATATATATATATATATATATATATATATATATATATATATATATATATGTATATATATATTTATACACATACAAAACAAAATTATTGCAAGACGTACGTCCAGGCAGTGAGAGTTCAGTTTTTCACACAGCAACATGCCAAACATCATTCAAAAAATCACGAAAAGGACCCAAGTGCAGAATATGTACCAATTAGGGCCATATTGTGAGCATTTTTGTGTACTTCCTAAAAACAAAAATGGATTGGTAAGTACTGTCTTGTTTCAAAGACTTCATGGCGTTCGCCGAGAAGGAAAGTGGTCATAAGCTCAAAATTCTACAATCTGATCATGTCAAGGAGTTTATGAACGGCAAATTTCAAGCCACACCTCAGAAAAATGGGATCCATCACCAATACACCAATGTGCACACGCCAGAACAGAATGGCTTGGCTGAACGCATCAATCGCTCAATTGTGAAGAAGGCGAAATGTATGTTTGCCGACTCAAAAATATCGAACACACTTTGGGCAGATATAGTCGTGTACCCTATATATCTTCTAAACCGTTTGCCATCGAAAGGAACCGGTGCAGCAGCAAAGTACTTGACCTTGCGCATATCAGAGTGTTTGAAATAACGGCCATAGCACACATCCCGAAAGCCAACCGAAAAAATGGGATCCAAAAAACAACGAAGAGTCTTATGTTTCTGCGTCCGAAACATTTAAGAAGCCAACAAGTAACAAAGTTCTACTCATCTACTAAGACGAAATGCAACCACCCGAGATGTGCACCCATAGTGGAGCTGAAAACAATCTCAACAATCTGGTCAAAGATGTCGTTATTAACAACAAACAAGAAGATGCAATACACGAAGACAGTTTTCAAGATGCAGTCGCAACAATTCACTCAGATTCTTCGGCACTCGGTTAGAGTTGAATAGCTAACTTTAACCCACTGTAACAGCAAGTGTTGAGGCACCGCGAAAGAGCGCGCAAAACTCCAGCAAGTATACTGCGTTCACTAGAAAAAGATGATTTTTCTTCTTTTTCCTTTCCTGAAGATGAAATGCAACCGTTTGAAGGTTTCTCAGCACCTGCATTGCACCAGAATTACATCCATAATAATCTAGTGACACCAGAAGAAGCATTATCTAGACCTGATGCGAACCAATGGAAGCTGGCTATGGAAAAAGAGATACAATGACTACTCGCAAATGATCCATGGATACTTCAAGCTTTACCAAACAAGCGAAATTCAATAAAATCTAAATGGATCTCCGTACAAAAGATAATCTCACCGGACAAATTGATCGCTACAAGGCTACGTTGGTCATAAAAGGATACTCGCAGTGAAAGGGGGTGGGACATGTGGAAACATACGCACCTATTGTCTGACACAGTTCTCTGCGATATCTTTTCGTAATTGCAGCTCAATTAAACCACAAGGTTAAGCAGATGGATGCAATTTCCACTTTTCTTCAAGGAAACCATTCGGAAGAAATTTATATGGAACAGCCTGCGTACTACCAGTGTTGAGAAAACCCGTTAATGGTATATTGTTTAAAAAGCGCCTTATATGGACTAAAGCAGTCCAGTAGGGTCTGGAATCAAGAGCTGGACACAATACTAAAACCATTTGGATTATAACGATCTAAGCATGATCCGTGCATTTATGTCAAACAAAAGAACGAAAATATCCTTATCATAGCAGTAAACTTTGATGATTTTTTGCTCTTCTCAAATAAAACTGACTGACCTGAACATATTAAAGCACAACTCCAACAACAATTCAAAATAAAAGAGCTTGAAATAGCAAAACAAATCCTTAGAATGCATATAACAATATCTAATTGTTCAATTGAATTCATCAAGAGCAATGTATTGAGAAAGTGGTAAAGGCCAACCTACGATGACACCAATGAACTCTAGTGAAAAGATATCAGCTAAAGATGGTGCATCTGAAATAAAAGATTTTGAATTCATGAAGAATGCTTCATATCAAGAGGAAATTCGTTGTCTAATGTATTTGGCACAATGTACATGACCTGACATATGCTATGCGGTAAACTTAGTCGATTCACTTCCAGTCCTGGACCACGACATTGGAATACTGTAAAGCACTTACTTCGCTATCTGCGTGGTACATCTTTAGAGAAACTAAAATTCAGTGAAACTGGTAGTAACAACATAATTAGTTACACAGATGATGATTGGGCAGCTAATAGTGATGATCATATATCAACTACTAGATTCGTCTTCATTGCCCAAGGAGGAGCGATATCTTAGAGTTTCAAAAGATGGCATACAGTGGCGCTTTCATTGTGTGCAGCTAAATACATGGCCCTCTCAGCTGCTTTACAAGAGGCACTGTGGTGAGATGGACTTCTCACTCAACTGAGTCAAACGAAGCGGCCACTTCAAATTCTGTGAGACAACCAAAGCACGATTGTGATTGCCTCAACAATGGGGTTCTTTCCCAGAACCAAACATATTGACATACATCATCACTTCATACAGGATATATTCAACCGAAATCAAATAAAAGTCGATTACACAAGCAACACTGAGTAAGTTGCAGATGTTCTTACCAAATCCCTGGATAAGACCAAACATCCAAAATTGAGAAAAGCAATGGGAGTGCAACGGGAACCATCCTCAGGAGTAGTGTTAGAGTCACCCTATAATTCAAATGTTCATTGCCATACTGTTATTTACCTTGTATGAACTTCATAAAGTATTTTAAATAAAATGTCACTTCTGTCATAGTCGCCAAAGCCGACCACACGTATTATACTTCTTCTTTGCTAATAGATGTTTCAGATGAAAAAGACGCAAATCACATTCCTTGCATGCTAAAATCCTACTTTGCACTAGTAACTGTACACCTACACCATTTAGAACAACTAAATGAAATACAAGTTCAACCGTCGGCTTTGTGATATAATTTTTTTAACATTTCTTTAAATCCCGACATTATCAACTTGAATTTCGCAGTGAAGTTTACATGTTCTTTAAATCAAAACGTCGGAAATTAAAGCTCTAAGTGTTTGATTAGTGATACCAATTGGTTTCACAAGCCTATATTTTCCCAAAAGCGCAATATATTGCGGCAATTTTGATGCCATATGTAATGATTTTCATTTCTCGTACGTTCGAGATTTCCCGAAGGAAATCTGAACCAACCTCTCATTGGTTCTCCACGTGAAGTCTTGGAATGTGACAATGGACTGTACCCATCAGGTCAACTAGTTGTAGTGAATTTGATGTTCAATAAAGTCCGTGAAGGACTGCAGCGATGGTCTTCTGCCCCGGCAGAAGAAGATGGAGGTATCTGCCGAGAATGCCCTCGTCTGGAGACGCGTGAATGCACTGGCAGGCTAGCATTGCGGTGTCGTGGGGCGGGTTCGTTTCCCCAGCACGAGGACCCACTACAAAAAAATTTCGCATTCACGAATTGGTCGATAGCTCAAAAGGCGACCGAAGTCGCAAGAATTGTGGATAACCTCACCGAGGGAGATGTAACTTGTTACGAGAACAAGTGGAACCTGAAAAGAAAGGCGAACTTGGGGTGACCTCGTCATTACCCAACGAAGTTCATGGCCCACAAATGAAAGAGGGGCAACCGGGTGGTGGTGGAGCCCCTTCATACCCACCCAACCGGAATAAATCCATAGATAGCTTGTTGAAGTGGCCAGGTATTCCTCTTCTGAGTGGAAAACTCATACAACTTGAATTATATGAACCTTCCCATCAGAAGGGGAGTACCCCGGTGACCAATTTATGTCATAGAATTATACAATCGGATTGCATAAATCTATGCCATAAAAAGGCACTCTGCTTGGGCCACTCAACCCAAAACGTCTCCTGAAACAAAAGAAGGATTTAGTGAGTACCCGGCGGCTGGCTCACTCCATGAAAATCTCGATCACCTGTATAATCCCGTTCTCTATCGTTTCTAAAGTCTCTGTTATCGCGATAATCACGATCTTTACTAGTTGACGTTTGCGAATTATTATTCGGGCCTCTTTTCAAATGGGGTGGTACATCAAGATCAGTATTATTTGAACTAGACGAAGAATTATTGACAGGGCTTCCGTTATTGGCTCTTCCGCCTTTCAAATCCAGACCAGCAATCTGCTGCTCTAGACCTGTACCATTTTATTTGATAATATTGCTCATATTACTTCCAGTCGGAAGCTGATTTTGCTTTTCGAACTACCCGCCAAAAGAATGAGTTCTGAGAATTCGTACGAGTCCGTTTCTATTTCGGTTGCTAATTTCACAAACGCTCCACCGGGGAGGAATGTTCGCTCACTTTTCACGCGGATATGGCACGGGTCGTTGCGATTCTCGCGGCGATTACAACACTTGCTCTTGTTTTCTTTAGGGAATCTAGTCTGATTAGTTCTTCACTAAAAAAACTGTTTATTTCGAAATGTACGCTATGCTTTGAGAATTTCTCATTACCTCATTTTACTCTGTTACTTAACTATGCCGTTAAGAAATCTTTTCTCTTAATGCTTCTTTTGGTATCTTAAAAATCGTGCTATTAAACCACACGCATACTTAATAGTATGCTTCACGACTTCATCTCGAGAAACCCAATTGTTTACAGTCGGCTAAAAGTTTATTCGACACCGGAAAACTAATTCAGGGGTTAACGGTTGACATAAACCGAACGGGACATGAATCTAATTTCGCAAACACCCACCGCGCATTTACTAGTGTTAATTATTTGAAACGAACCTTCACTCCGGAGGTGACTTTAGTTTTAGAGTTTATTAAATGATTTTGCGATCTAAATCCCTTCCCAAACGCATAAATACCGCTTCAATATCTTGTAACTAACCTCAACTCTTCCATGGCGCGGTGGGCAGTCCTTTCGGGCTTGACTGCCTTCAAGGATATCCTATGGCACAGCTAAATCGAATTAACAGCGATCACACACCACTCATTGTTGAAAGCGCGACTGTGACTACGATGCATTCCTTCGTGTCTCCATTTACGTCAAGGCACCCCAAATTTGAAGAGCTTGAAGTGACGCCTACTCGATCGCTTCAACTTCGATATTCCTGTCTTAATCGCAGCTACCACAGGACAGCCCTTCTAATGAGCAGATTCCATCCTCATCTTACGTCCAGAACAATCCTTTAGTTCACAACGCTGCATTCATTCTCTTCACATTGACGACTCTTGAACCTGTTACTTCTGATTCAGGTTTCATGCCTTCTGCCAGTACCTCGTGTTTTTTTATGTAATGCAACTCTAAGACACACTACGAATACACAAAAACGGCGGTGGATACATCTCATAGCCAACACGTCTCCAATGATCGAATTCAAATTACGATGGGAATACGGTTAATCGAATTTCTTGCACGGCACATCGAAACTAACGCAATCTCCAAGGGACATATGTAATGTTGCAACCATTAAAATGTACTCGCGGCGCTTTATTTTGGGGGCACTTCGCGTGACCAGGGTGCGAAAACTCAAGGCATGAATGCGTCAGATGGCGAGTTAAATTACTCGGCGAGCTGTCAACAATTCCACAATGTCGACAATCTTATTTCTCGACGGGGGGAACGTCAATTCGAACGCGCCTCAATTAGGGAAGATCGACAAAAATATCCCAACCAAGCCGGACTGAGTTTAATTCTTCCGGATCCCGTTTTACCGACGTCGCCACCGTGCCGTTCAAAAGCCGACATCCCTCTCGAGTCGCGAAAGCGATCGCAAATTAGCCGCTTCGTCATCGGTTGGCTCCAATAACCGTACTCTTTCTTGAACTAGATGCATACACGAAATGTAATAGATCTGAACTAGACTATGCCCTTCGACGATTTTCGATCGATGATGCGTACTATGGTGGATCCGCGATGGTGATAATGAACACTCGTTTCGGTTGTTTTTAAAATTTACATCGTCTTTTGTAGATTCGATTAAGTTATCAATTGAAAGCAATTTTCGTTTATAATGATTAGGCGTAATTAAGTGGAAAAAAAATTGGAAGAATTAGACAGGCACACGTTAATTACCGACAAACAAAACAATTTTTAATTAATATTATGGTTGGAATCGGTAAAATTGGACAAATTTTAAGGGGTTTAAATGATACAATGATTTTATCGTTCATATAATTTAAGGGGTTAACCGTTTCGTTCTAAGCATTGTTATACCGCGTTACACCGCAATTCGTTAAATTATATTCAAAAGATATTGTAATAAAATCACTACACATTAAAAATATTATACAGTTTTAGAATTTTGTTACCCAGGAGTTAAGTACAAAAGACCTTTTCTTGACTTTTTTTTCATGCGAAAATTGTTAAATTGAGTTTGTGCTGTGTGCCTGTGGCAGCGCTGGCTTTTAGAGCCCGACTCCTGGATTACTACAGGGCAGCTAATTTCCTCGCGATCCCAAGGCAATGCGGATTGCGAAAAAAGGAGCTGAAGGATCTTTCTGTGTATCAAGGGTTGGCTTCGGCGTCGGGACTAGAGATGACGGACAATAAAAGAAAAACACAATTGACAGACGGACAGACTGACTTATGTTTATGTTCGACCGGAAGTATCCAACCCTTGCGCGTTTTTTGTAAATATATGCGGACAGACAAACAGACGTGACTAATTATCTATCGGTGCAGGTCTTTCGCGTGGTATATCCCCACTTCTTTTCCCGATGGATCCGTTATCAGGTAACGGTTAGGTCCCATTACCTTCTTTATGCGACTTTTCAAGAATCGCCTGTCCAGCTTGGCGTTGTAATGCCCCGCGGCGTCACTTTGGCGGAAATTTCGCCGGAAAACTTCATCTCCTTCTTTGAAATTAGCAGAGCGTGACCGGAGATTGTACTGCGCTTCATTTGCACTTCCTGCGGCCTTAATCTTCCGTCCGATTTGTTGGCGGAGGTCTCCTAAACGTTCGTGGGGCTCCAGCGCAACGACGGGGTCTCCCAAACACTTTAATTGCCGTAACAGCCGGTATGATTTACCGTGGTGTGTTGTCCAAAGGCGGCAAAGTAAGGGGCGACACCGATGACGGAATGATACGAGGATCGCAGGGCGCATGTGATGGCAGACAATCGCCGATCCAAATCCTTTTGAGATGGGTGAACGTAGGAACGGATCGCGGCAAATAGGGTGCGGTTCAACCGTTCTGATGCGTTGGACTGAGGAGAGTATATGGGCGTCAGTTGGTGTTCAACGCCATACTGCTCAAGTAGGCTCTTAAACTGCCGAGAACGGAACTGTACTCCGTTGTCTGAGTACACGCTCTCTGGAACACCGAACACATGGAATACCCGGTTCTCTAAGAATTTCACGATCGATGGAGTTGTGAATTTACGGATGGGTTCCACCATTGGGAACTTTGAAAGCTGGTCTAGAACGACTATAGCTCCGATGTGTCCCATGGACGACCGAGGATATGGACCGAGTAGATCGATGTATAGACGTTGGAATACGCGTTCTGGGACGTTGAGTTGACCCATAGGAGGTCGAAGAGGCTGGTTGGGCGCTTTGGTGCCTTTACAGGTCTCACAGGCGCTCACGTAGTCTTTGACCTGCGATGCCATTTTAGGCCAAAAGAAGTATTTCTTGAGTCGCCGTAACGTCCGACCGTAACCTCCGTGGGCACTTAAAGGATGGTCGTGTGCGCGGAAGATCAGATGTTGTGTCATTTCCTCCGGTATCCAGAGTTTCCAAGACTCTTCTTCCTGCCATGGATCACCAGTGGCGTATTCATTTCGTGTATACACGTAGCCGTCTATTACCTTCAAATCAGGCAGCTGCGATTGTTGGGTCGCGATGGTTTGCCTCAACTCTTTGTAGCTTTCTGATTCGAAATGTGGGCTGTCCAAATCTATTTCGATGGAGTCCTCATCATTTATTGTCAATTCGGCTCCCTCTGGGGAAAACATCCGTGAGAGAGTGTCGGGTACGATGTTCTGGGTCCCCTTCCGATGTTTGATGGAAAACTTGAACCCTTGCAGTTTAAGAGCCCATCTGGCTAGGCGTCCATGTAAATCTGCCTGGTTCATCAACCATTGTAGTGACGCGTGGTCCGTGATGATCTCGAATTGGGGCGCTGAAACTGTTGCATAGTTCCGAACAAACCTTCGGTACCAACCGCACACACCAAGGAAACGTCGTAGCTGCTTAGCTGTTTTTGGTAAGGGGAAGTCATCAATCGCACGAGTTTTGTCTGGATCCGTTTTGATAGTCCTATGACATGTCCTAGGTATCGGACTTCTTTCATGACAAACTTACTTTTCTGCACGTTGATGGTGAGTCCCGCCTTACTGATGTGCAGGGCTACTTCTTGTAGGAGTAGGCGGTGTTGATCGAACGTTTCCGTCATGAGTAACAGATCATCAAGGTACACGAACACTTGGTGTTTCAGGTGAGGTGGAATGACCTTGTCCATCAACCGAGTCATCGTTTGCGGCGCGTTACACAGGCCAAAGGGCATTGTGACGAACTGATATAATGGTCGTCCAGGCACTGTGAAGGCGGTCTTGTCCCTCGAGCCCTCATCGAGTGGAATTTGCCAGAAGGCGTCTTTTAGGTCGAGACTGGTGATATAATTGGCTTTCGGCAGTCTCCCTAGTGTTCCATCGATGAGTGGAAGAGGGTACGCGTCCTTGATGGTAACCGCGTTTACCTTACGGGCATCAAGACAGAGGCGGACTTTACCTGGGTTCACCACCAAGGTTACCGGTGATGACCAGGCGCTTTGGGACTCTTCTTTGACACCCAACTCGAGCATCCTATCTAGCTCCGCATACACCAATTTCTCCATGGCCGGTGAGATGGCATAGTGTCTCTGTTTAATCGGTTTACTATCGCCAACGTCGATGGCGTGTGAGACTAGCGTGGTGCGGCCAAGGCCTCGGGTAGCGTAAGATGGGAAAGCAGCGATGGATGCTTCCAGGCGTTGCCGTTGGTTAGGCGTCAGGTCATGCCTATCGGGAATAGAAGTGATTTTATTGACATATCTGGCTATAAAAGACAAATCTGTGAATAAATTGGAGGCCAGTCCAAAGCGAAGGACGAAATCGACGCCAAGGTACACATTCTGAGTCAAAGACGGAATAATGTAGAAAGTAATATCCTTCGTCTGACCCCTGAACGTCACGGGTGTGGTTAGTTTACCTCGTATAGGGTGTTTGGTGCCATCAGCTGTACTGATTTCAGTGCGCCAGGATTTGATCAAGTTCGGATAGTCTTGGAGCACCTTCGAGTCAAAGCTCGAGGCAAGACAACTGATACTGGCACCCGTGTCGATCAATGCAAACACGGTCTCGCCCAACACTTTAATTGGATGATAAGGTCTGATCTCATTCTCAGCAACCTCCGAGATGTTACAAGAGTTTAAGGTTTGACGGCAGGTGCGCACTCTCTTGCGGAAATTCCGCCAACGACGGGTTGACCATTTTGTCGTGCGTGGGCGGGAAGTGACTACTTCGGAAGCAAACATTCGCTCTCGAGCCACCCGATATTCCTGCAGTCGAACATGATAAGGTTTTAGAGTGCGTATTCGAGGCTGCCGGGGTTCTTCTGGCAGTGACTGCGATGGTCACTTCAATATTGTCGTTGGCGAGGTCTCCGGAAGAGAGTGAACATCCGCAGTCATAGTGGTCATGGCTGGTGGGTTAACGTCAGGTTTGTTGAGGTGAGCAGCTGGCTGAGGAGCTACTGCGGGGGCTTCGAGTACCGCTGAGGTGGTCGGGTACTCTCTTGGCCATTTTTTCGCGCGGCACATTCAGAACAGTCCGGGAAGTAAGTGTCCGGCTTGCCGCAACCGTAACAGAAAACTTTACGCTCTGCTCGGCATGAAATGAACCGGTGTCCGGTTTAATGGCAATTCCAGCAGGTCGCAGGACTTCCCACTACTGCTACAGCAAGCTGGTCCTGGTCCAAATCTTCCTCCAGATCCATGGTGGTATAATCTGAGGCCAATTCCGCGATTCCTCGACGAGGACCCGTCCTAGCTAGTAAGTATGGCCGGTCCCGGAGATCTTCCTCAAACCCTTCTAGGCGACGCACAGTTCTCAGCAGGGCCTCCATACTCTGTGGATCGGAGTTCACGATATGGCGACGAATCTCCGGCCTTAGATTGCGCTTCAGCAGACGCAGCAATTGGGTAGAAGACAACGGCTCTGACAACTGGTCATTCAGCCGAAGGATGTCGGCTCGATATTGATGGAAGGACTCGTCCGGACGCTGCCATCTAGCATTCATCTTGTGCAGTACTAATTCGTCCATGTTGACCGTAGGGTATTCCATGCGGAGTACCTCCTTCAACCGTGACCAGCGTATTGATGGTGGGGCCGAATGTATTCGCCAATATGTCTCAAGTGCTGCTCCTCTAAGCAGCATTGGCAAGTATTCTGCGAGCGCCGTGCGGTCTCCTGCCAGCATCTGCTCAATAAGCGACTCCACCCGACTAATGAAGACTTCCACCGTTATGGTATTGGGTTCCCCACTGAAATGCAGATTAAATCCCTGGATGATGCTGGGGATCTGTGTCGGCTTCAGCCGATACATATCGTGTGGATGGATGCGTTGGTCCGGCGGAATCACTGGAGCCTGATTTGGTGGCGGTGCTTGGCTCAATCGGGGCCGGTACACTGGAGCCAACGGATTCATTGCCGCACCGGGCCGGATTCGTTCGTGATCGCGCCGCAAGGCTATAGGAAAATCCCACGGATTTGGGTCCGAATCCCACATCGGAGGTGTTCTTGGCCGAGGTGGTACCGGATTCTCCTTCTGGCTTTCCAGCGAGGCTACCCGGGTGGACAGGTCCTGCATGAGCGCCATTAAGTCTTGTAAAACTGTCGCCTCCACAGCCACAGTGGGTCTCGCCTCTTCCGCAGGCGGCACTGCTTCGGCTCGGTAGTCTTCCTCTCGTGCACTCATTGTCGTGGATGGAAGGGGTCCGCTTTTGGGCACAGTTCCACTTGCGCTGGAGGACTGAGGTCGTTCTGTTGCTGGCTGGGCGGTTTCTAGAGGCTGACGACAGAGCGGGCACGTGGATGAGGTTTGCCGCAGTTGGACCAAACACAGCTGGTGTAGCCTGTGTCCACACTGCAAACGCTGACTGGTGAGTTCATCCATGTCCTCATGGCATATGGAGCACAAGAGCGCTGGTCCGGCATCTGACCTCAACTTTCTCCTCTCGGGTGTGCGTTTGGTGGGCATGCTAAATGAAATTTATTTTTGCTCACGAAATACCTAAATTTATATAAGTTAAATACAGGCTAGAATAACACTATAAAAGAAATAAGTAAATATTAATAAGAAAAAAATAACACATAAAGTGGCCGAAAGTGGCGAACTATTCAGATTCCTCACAAAAAAAAAGTTTTAATTAAGTTATCAAAAAAAAAAATAATCGGTCTTTCCTTTCCGTCCTTCCTCCCAAGTATGGACACCATGGCACAATCCTTCTCTAGCGTTTCAGGGGTACTCTCTTGTGGCACCATGAAAATCAGGGTTCAGAAGTGATCCCTCATCCGCAAATTTTCTCAAGTTACGACTTGTCAGCCCAGGGTTGGATTCTAATCCACAAGCAGTGCGTGTCTTGTCATAGATAGTCATGGATTAGCTAATCAGCCAATCACATGAAATCAAAATCCATGTAATTTAAGACACCTAGGCACCGCTGGTTTGGGGAGCGAATCAGAATCCTCCGCAAAAAGTTGTTGGGATAATAACTTCCGAACACAAAAAGGGACTCTAATATCATTTGGCCTTACTAGCTATACAATGGTGGTAAACCACCAAAGTATAAATCAAAAGCAGGACCAAACGATATTGATGTCCAAAGACAACACACGTTCGAAAGTTACTAGGCTTGCTGGGGCACGTTCAGTGCATTTACCCTTGGGAGTTATCTACCCGCCAATAATACAAACACCTTGTGGGGACACCTAGAGACGATGGACTGTCTCGTGCTCACGACTGATGATACAGCCGGGCTTTTTCGGGCCCCACGTTGGGCGCCATTTGTAGTGAATTTGATGTTCAATAAAGTCCGTAAAGGACTGCAGCGATGGTCTTCTGCCCCGGCAGAAGAAGATGGAGGTATCTGCCGAGAATGCCCTCGTCTGGAGACGCGTGAATGCGCTGGCAGGCTAGTATTGCGGTGTCGTGGGGCGGGTTCATTTCCCCAGCACGAGGACCCACTACAAAAAAATTTCGCATTCACGAATTGGTCGATAGCTCAAAAGGCGACCGAAGTCGCAAGAATTGTAGATAACCTCACCGAGGGAGATGTAACTTGTTACGAGAACAAGTGGAACCTGAAAAGAAAGGCGAACTTGGGGTGACCTCGTCATTACCCAACGAAGTTCATGGCCCACAAATGAAAGAGGGGCAACCGGGTGGTGGTGGAGCCCCTTCATACCCACCCAACCGGAATAAATCCATAGATAGCTTGTTGAAGTGGCCAGGTATTCCTCTTCTGAGTGGAAAACTCATACAACTTGAATTGTATGAACCTTCCCATCAGAAGGGGAGTACCCTGGTGACCAATTTATGTCACAGAATTATACAATCGGATTGCATAAATCTATGCCATAAAAAGGCACTCTGCTTGGGCCACTCAACCCAAAACGTCTCCTGAAACAAAAGAAGGATTTAGTGAGTACCCGGCGGCTGGCTCATGGTTTTGAGGTGGAAGCCTGCCACCGTACCGGGTCCTATACCCGGTTAGAACTAAAGGAAAGGAAAGACCGAAAGTTACGGGGTATGAAGGGGCTCCACCACCACCCGGTTGCCCCTCTTTCATTTGTGGGCCATGAACTTCGTTGGGTAATGACGAGGTCACCCCAAGTTCGCCTTTCTTTTCAGGTTCCACTTGTTCTCGTAACAAGTTACATCTCCCTCGGTGAGGTTATCTACAATTCTTGCGACTTCGGTCGCCTTTTGAGCTATCGACCAATTCGTGAATGCGAAATTTTTTTGTAGTGGGTCCTCGTGCTGGGGAAACGAACCCGCCCCACGACACCGCAATGCTAGCCTGCCAGCGCATTCACGCGTCTCCAGACGAGGGCATTCTCGGCAGATACCTCCATCTTCTTCTTCCGGGGCAGCAGACCATCGCTGCAGTCCTTTACGGACTTTATTGAACATCTTATTCACTACATAGTCCGGATACTCTTAGTCTACTCCAAGGTGGCTGCTGGCTAGCTAGGTAGTTCGGAGAGGAGTTTCGGTCACCGGTCTTACGCGAGCAGACTAAGTCCGAATTACAACACTCAGCTACCGGTTAAAATGCCCGATTTAAGACGCGTTGAACAGCTTACATCGACTCTACACTAAATTCACAACTTCATTCCGCGGAAAAGGACCCAAATCAACCGCTGGATAAATACGCGCTCCCGAATATTACCGGCGCGGTGCTCGAAATACTCTACTTGAATTCAAACCGAAAACATCTACTCTAAGGAAAAACGCAGACACAATCTATGGCACCGCGCACCGATCGCAATGCGAAACTCGCGGATTACTGGAACTGTAAACTTCAATTTAATTCAGCTTTACTTAAATCTTGAATTAACCTTTTTCCTTTGTTTTCGTTTCTAAGTTTATTATTAAATACATATAGATAATATTTTTGTGAAATTGATTCCATTGTTTTGCTATTATTTTGACTGTATAAATAATATAGTAGTTTTGTTTTATCAAAAATGAAATTTAAACAATAGGCGAAATTATATATGTGTGCGGCTATATAATATTTAAACTTAAAGATCGATTTCTTAAGTTAATTTGTGCCAATGACCATATTTGTTTAGAGTCGCTATTTGAGAGCCACGTATAATTAATCATTAAATAAATCTAACAACGAGTACAAGTGTTTAGTATTCTATGTCTTCTGTTTTTTTCCTTTCCTCAAATGTACAGAAACAATCGTGATTAACAGTTCTAAATGTATAGTGTGTATAAAGTAAACATCCAATTGACGAAAGATAAAAAAGATCCACTTAAAGTAAACATCCAATTGACGAAAGATAAAAAAGATCCACTTAAATTTATTATAATAAACAATGCAATTAATTATAAGCACCAATACTTTATCAGCAGGTAAGTGAGCGCAACAAAATAAAGAATTCAAATCTAAATAGGTGCATGTAATGAAATTGATATATATTGCATGAACAAAATTCAACCAAATCATTTATTTTGGAATTGTTTGCTATAGAGTGGGACACTGATGAAGAGGGAACACTTACCCTCGAAATATATATATGTTTTATAACTACAGAACGCTTTTTGTCTGTTTTGTTGTTGTTCTTTAATTTGCGTGATTGGGAAAATAAATTTTGTACATCATTTATTTTGGGTTTTTTTTTCTTTGCTTCGAAAATTAGCTTATGTTTGTACAAATATAATAGTATGTAATATAATTCAGAAAAATGCATTCGTTTTCTTAAGCTTCATTGTAACTAAATATATTCAAAGCATTTTATATAGTTATTAATATGTAAGAGAAATTTTTTTCTTTTCGAAACACGCTCGACCGCATGTTTTACGAGTATGTAATTTCTTAAATTTCGTTACTTGTTGTTTTTGTCTTTAATCTATTTTATGAAGAGTTATAGTTTAAGTGAGGGAAAGTTGTATTTGAACTAAATATGCCAAGTCTTGGTAGATTTAGTTTTTTTCTTCTCATAGATAATATTATAGTTTCTTTTGGTTTCGTTTATTTGTGACCATTTAATGAGCGATTTTCTATGATGAATCATATTGCGGAATCATATTCCAAAAATGGTTTTCAGGGTATACTTAAACTACATTAAATTTGTTTGTTTTTTGATTGTATGAGTATATTAATTAATGATTGCAACAGTTAATCTTTAAATGTACATTCCGAATACTTTGATGTCTCATGATTGAATGTTTCGACTAAACAAATGCATTCATATCTATTTGATTAATAAATTTACTTCTAACTCTATGCAAAAATTTACGATTAAACACGCATACTGTACAAGAAAAATGCATCATGTATTTCACATACAACAGTGTCTCTTACTTGAAATGTATCCCTTGTCATTCGCTTGGTTAACAATGGGAGATGAGCTTTGATACGCGCAATGAAACAAACAAGATTAAATGAGTGTGGGTAGTGGAGGGATTTTCACCGACAAATCACAAAAAAATGAAGGTAAAATTAGCTTTACCTAAATATTTACAGTAAGGGGATTTAATAAGGGATTAAATCAAATGGGAAACTGATTTTCTTTCCCAACATGCACATACAATTGCAGTCTTGCATTGACATAAAAAAACGTACCTCCACGTTCTTTCATCTATATCAGCTCCAATGAGAGGGTTACAAAATGCCTTGCAATCTTTGACTCGTCGGAATTTTGCTATACTGTAAAGTACGATACATAACACGCCGCGGAACGCGTACGCCAAGTTCAAGTGGTTAATCGACGGTAGTATTACAATTGTGTTCAATTTTAGCCAATCTGGAAACGATGGTGGCCAAATATTTGGTTGATAAAGCTGATATCTACAGGATATGTTTTTGCTCGGAAATAACACGAACTCCTTACTTAAGGATCGAACAAATGTTTCAAATGCCTTGGTTATGGTCACACCACACAAGTATGCAAAGGACCCGATAGGAGTTCCCTATGATACAAATGCGGTGAAATGGGACATAAAAGAAAAGAGTGTACGAAGGAGACACACTGTATCCTTTGCAAGGATGCTGATCCAAAACCTGATTTTGGACACGTCTTGGGATCAGGAAAATGCCAGGTGTTCCAGGAAGCCCTAGCCAACGCAAAATCAGAACTCCGACGACCCGCATCTTGCAGCTAAACCTACACCACAGTTCAACTGCCCAAAATCTGCTTGAGCAGTTTGCGAGGGACATGAAAGCCGACTTCTTGCTGCTGAGTGAGCAACACCATAATAAAAGTCTTGCATTATGGTATTCTGATGAAACTGGTACTGCCGCCATCTGGGTTCGGAACAGTGACTTGCAAGCGGAGAGTTGTGGATGGGGGGATTGTTTCGTGTGGGTTCAGTGCTCAGGGACCACCTTCTTTAATGTGTACTTAACGCCTAACGAATCGACATCATCTTCCCAAGCCAAGTTTCAGGCTTCGGAGGGCGCTGTCTCGAACGCAGAGGGCAAAGTGCTCGTTGGGGGCGAATTCAACACTAAAACAATCGAATGGGGCATGCCTCAGCCGGATCCGCGGGGAAAACGAATCCCGGAAATTTCAGCCAGGACGGGCCTCGTCGTACTAAACTCCGGAAATACGCCAACTTTCCGCCATATTGGCTGTGAGGGAACCATACCGGACGTGACATTCGCCTCGGCGTCCTTATTACGGAGGAAACACAACTGGAAAGTATGAGAGGACTCCTCAGCCAGAGATCATCAGTGCATTCTGCTTGAGATAAGTGATGCTGTCTCCCGACGTCCGTGCTTTCGGCCTTCTACAACTAGATGGAACATCGGAAACATGGACGTCGAGAGGTTCGTCGAGGTGCTCACAGCAGGTAAGCCGCTGCAGGGAGCCTCGGAGGGGACGGAAGAACTGGCAGCTCAAGACGTGGTGAACTCTACTATGAGCATCATTACGACTGCTTGCTGCGCTTCTATGCCCCGTCGAAGACCCCGGCACGGCAAGCCTCCAGTGTACTGGTGGTCAACTGAAATCGCTGAAAAGCTTCGACGTGAGGCTCAACAAGCGCGGAACGGTGACGAGGCATGCAACTGGGTGGCAGCATATAAGTTGGCCAGGAAATGCATTCGCAAGCTGATCAATAGTAGCAAGACTCGCTGCGAACAAGACCTAGTGGACAATGTGAACAAGGATCCATGGCGCCTTGGCTACAAGCTAGTCATGCGGAAGCTTGGTGCCCTACGGAAGCCTTGTATACATGACGCGGAAAAGATGGACGTGATAGTGCGGGGACTCTTCCCCGCCCATCCCGTCCGTGTTGACACTGTTCATGGTGAAACAGCAGTCAAGTGCCCACTCTTCACACAGCTGGAACTGGAGGAGGCAGTCCTCTCCTTGAAAGCGAGAAAGGCTCCAGGCTTAGAGGCTCGTGCTGATCAGCAAGGGGAAGGGAAATCCCGGATCGTCATCTGCATACCGCCCATTATGCATGCTAGACACGGCTGGGAAAGTGCTAGAGAAACTCATCAAGGGAAGACTCACTGACGCGATTCGTGCTGCTCCTCCTCCTCCTCGGCAGTACGGCTTTAGAGCAGGACGTTCTACCACTGATGCGATTGCAGAGGTGGTGAACGCGGTCCAAATGACAGAGGCATGTAGTCGTACCATGTGACGGATCGTCCTGTTGGTGACACTCGATGTCAGGAATGCCTTCAACTCCGCTAGATGGGTGGATATTCTGGATACGCTGGAAAACTCTTTTCAAGTTCCAAAACATCTAATGCGGCTTTTGAGGAACTACCTAAAGGGCTGGAACCTGCTCTACGACATGACACAGGGCCAACGGAGGATGGAAATTACACAGTTTATTGCCAGGGATCTATCCTTGGTCCGGACCTGTGGAACGTGTCTTACGACGGGCTACTGAGACTTGAGATGCCAGATGAGTCGCACTTGGTCGGCTATGCGGATGATTTTGCGGTTCTGGTCGCTGGATGCACCGTTGAACAGACGCAACTTAGGCTAGGTGTGCTAATGCGCCGAGTGAAGGACTGAATGACTGCTCACGGGCTCAGTTTACCACTGGAGAAAACTGAAGTGGTCATCTTGATAAAAAAGAGAATCCCTAGAGTAAGAATGATCACTATTGGCGACATACGAGTCGAATCGAAGCATCTGGGGCTGCTGATCGACTCGAAGATGAGTTCCTCTGAGCAAATCGGGGCGAAGGCTGATAGGGCTTCTTCGGGAATATTGGCTCTAAGTCGACATATGGACAACGAAGGGGAACCCAGCTTATCAAGAAGACGCCTCTTGATGAGTACTGTAGGGTCAGTGCTACTGTACGGAGCAGACGTATAGGCCGACGCTCTCAGCAAGGAGGTATACCGAAAACGTTTGGCACAGGTACAGAGAAGAGGAGCACTGAGAATTGCATCTTCATATCCAACAGTCTCCAACTCGGCGGTGAGAGTGATTGCAGGTGTGATACCTGTCGCCCTCCTTGCTAGAGAGTGCCGCGCTATTTACCTGCGCCAAAACGAGGCTGTGAGGGAGATGGTTGTCCGCGAGGAGAGACAGCGCTCGCTCAACGATTGGCAGCAGTCTTGGGTCAATTGCACGAAGGGAAGGTGGACTGCGCGCCTCATCTCGGATGTTAGACCGTGGCTAAATTGAAGGCATGGTGAGACTGACTTCTATCTGACCCAGCTTTTGAGCGGGCATGGGTGTTTTCAGTCTTACCTGCACAAGATTGGTAAGTCACGGTCTCCCGATTGTCGGTTTTGCCCAGGAGAAGAGGACAATGCCTGTCACATATTTTTTGTGGGTACAAAATGGGTCACGCTGCGAAATGAACTCTACAGGGAGATGGGAGAGCTCAACCCGGATAATATAGTTGCGGTGATGCTCAAATCGGTTGACAAATGGAACCAGGTGGCACATTATGCCCCTAAAATATCAAAGGAACTCACAGCAGCCGAGGGCGCTGGGGCTGGGGGATCGCTCTTCTGACATTTCCTCTCCCCCTCTCCTCTCCCGCTAGGAAAGGGACTCCCAGCTTGAGAGCGCCCCACGGCGTAACAAAACGAGACCTGGCCCGAAGTAATGTGTCAAACCGTTCCAGGCTGGGCTCTCTGGTTGACAGGGGAGGTGTTTAGTGGGTAGTCCAGTCGCGCATGGGAGTTTGACACTCTGTGCATAAATAGTATCCACCTACCTACCACAAAAAGAGGATTGAACAGAGGGAATGCTGATCGACAGGAGTGCTCTTGGAGGCTAGCATTCTTTGGGGAGTTCCGCCCCCTTGTACCCGAGGAAATTCCCGCAGGGGGAATGCCGGTCGACAAGAGCACTCTTGGAGGCTAGCATTCTTTGGGGAGTGCCAAACCAACGGACCCTCTAGGGATGACCGATAAGGACCCTGATTGGATCTGGACTACGCTTTGGACAACGAACTGGAATTGATGCTTTGCGCTGGCGGATATGATGGTTGGGACCTAGTTGCTTTGCACAGTAGCGCCGAGGTGGCACTCGTGTGTAAACGGTGTTACGGATAAAACCGAAGGGCACCAGGATTACCTCACCCCGAACACTATCGTAACACTCGCGTGACTATGTATAGTCAGAAAGCTAAGCCGCACTCGACTAGGGTTTGTTTGCCAGTCCAAATTGTAATCATATTAGTAGTTTAAATACGATTATTGGTAGTCTTAAGCAAACATTGTCATCGAGCGAAGATCAGAATCACCGCCTGTTCGAAGTTGGAATGTTCCCCAGATATTTCGAGAAAACCAAAACCTAACAAGATCGAGCCAGATGTTGCCAAGGAGGATTCAGATGATGAGAATTCACTGTCTTGAAAATGCCGATAAAACGCTACAGTTTCTCCGGGAGCAACGAGTACATTTAGAAAACATCGGTTCCCATGATATTGTCGATGGAAACGCATCTCTAAATTTAGAATAATTGTCCGATTTACGAATCGTTCCAGAGTTACATTGCTACAGAAATGCTAGATGGTGACACCAAATACGATGCTGGTGAAGAGTACAGTCTTCAGGAAGCTGAGAAAGGAGTGATTTCTATTTCGTAGTCCATTCAGGAGACAATCAAAACGGACACTACGTCGCTTACATAAATCCGCTGTCGGAAGGAAATTGGGGTAAGTCCGATGACGACGCCGCTTCATGCTGTACGAAATTTGAAGCCATTGAGCATAATCACGGTGGTTCAGATAATGAAATAACCCTCAAGCTTCCGTGCAAATAGCTTATGATGTGAAGATTATTGGGAAACTTCAATATGAAGTGTTGGCAGGTGGCTTAAATCGATTTCATTTATGTCTATTGAGTGTGCTAGACACAGCAGAACAAGAAAAAAAAAACATTTAGTAGATGCTGATGTCAATTGACCCGTCTTTAAAATGAGTGGGAATAATGTCTGTCGCGGCCACAGTCGACAGCATATATAATTCGATGATAAAATATGATGACGGAGCTTTCCGTTGCATTTAAACGTGATAGTAGATCTATTTTGTTCATTTAACTATAAAATTAATAAATGAAATATGATATATTATAATAATACGATAATAATGATGATGATATGCAGATAGTGATCAGACACGAATTACAACTACACCGCTCGGAACGCCGCGGCACCGCTCGAGGGCCGGAAGACAAAACCGATAGAGCTATAGCAGGTAGAATTAACGTAAAATCCAATAACTTAAAAAAACCAGAGAAAACATACAAAACAAAAATTGTTGTGTTGTACATTCGTTCTAGAGGAAGAAGATGATAAAAGTTCCAAAGAAGTAAAATTAATAACGAAACAAAAATTAGGATAATAAAGTTATTAAAGATGCAGTAAATTAATGAAATAATGCTAAAACCGATGAGAAATGTAGAAACTAAAGAGCGTACTGATTGAATATCGTAGAATGAAATATGCAAACAAAATGGAAATTATCATGTTCGCAGTGGTAATGTCAATGCAAACGAATTATGAGAATGAGAAATACAGAAAACATTGATAACCAACAACGTAAAGTGTATCTTTGAGTTAGCCTCAGTTTTAGTATTGTAATTTATGTTTTAAGGTGAAATATAACTAGAAATGGAAGGAACAGACAATTTAACGTATAACAAAAAAAAAAGGAAATAAAATGCAAACAGCAATTTATCGTGTACACACACACAAACACAATATTTAGTAAATACAAGACACTTGCAAAGAAGCGAGAAACAAAAAGTAAAAAAATAAAACACAAAGCTACAAACGCAGAAACGATAGTAAACCGTATGAAAGCAGGAAATAAGAGAAAAAAATTTTACATTTTTACGGGAATATATCAGATGTATAATATAATTTATAAAATGTAACCAACCCACATAAATCGTAACACATGCAACCGTGACCCGGACACGCATTAGGTTGAACTTTGGGCTTTTTGGTGATATTCAGCAAAGTCCCAAAGACGTGAGGATTTTCTTTTTTGGAATAATTAAAAAAATATACTGCCGATCGATCACACACTACTAACAATAAAATCAAGAGAAAATTGAAACATAAACACACATCACTGACAGGCCAAACTGTCAGTGAATTACGTTCAGCTGATTCAGTCGAAGTTGGAGTACTCGCCACCAGAGGGGAGCGGCGACCAAGTGGCGGCAAGAAGGTACTACCCCGCTGAAGAGGTGGGTGACCGACGAGCGGAACCATAGCCGTTAGGAGGAGGCTATATAAGCACGCGAGGAATGACGCGCCTCCTCTTTTTGATCTCTTGTATCGTGGGCGACGACGGCAACGGAAAGAACAATCAGCGAGAAAGAAAGTCGAAGCGCAGCGGAATCGTTAAGTGGAAGACAACGGAAGCAGCAGAGCGAAATCCACATTAAGAAGAACATTGTTGGTAAAGCGACGAGCAAGTTTCGATTGGAAAAAAGAAAGGCGACGGAATATACTAGCGAACACGATCGTCGAAGGGGCCCCTTTGTAGGGTTAGAAGTAACGTAAGTTATTTTTTTGATAGAGTGTATCTTTTATTGAGATTATAGTTTCTTTTGAGTTGAATACAAGTGTGGAAAAATTGTAGATATTTGAAATTTATTGGTGTTTAATTAACGTTCAAAGGAAGAAATTTTAGTGCCGTGCAAGACACTAAAGAAGTAAGTTTTTTTGTTTCAGTTCGCTGTTGTAACGAGTGCGGCTTGGACGGTCAAGTCAAAGTGAAAGTGTCGGGAGGTTGAATAAAGCCCGTGATAGCGGAGGTCATAGTGTTCGGGGGTGGTTTTGTGGTCCACACGAGGGACATCTTGATTGAGAAGTGAAGAATATAGGGTGTTAGTGAAGTGGTGTAGGGGAAGGATTAGAGTAAAGATCGTAGGGTGTTTAGGACTACGGGTAGCGAGGGTATCGGCCGAATACCGTCGAGTGTAATCCGGTTGGTCGCATTCTCGCTTGGCGGCTATTTGAGGCTTTGAGGGAAAAGCGAGTGGCGCTCCACGCCCGTCTTCGGACGAGCTAACCGGGCCCATAAGCCTCGCCGGAGCACCCCAGTTTCCCTGGTAAAAAGTGGGTGTAACAACGGCTCCAACTCAACTATCATACCGTCTCCTTCCCGCTAAAATCTTGGCAGGCCTCGGAGCACGTTCGAAGTTCACACCATTGGGTTGGTGGTGCAAGTTCGGTTTAACCGGACGCCCGATTAGCGCTAGTCTGGCTCTGAGCACTTGTCTCCATAAGGGCTTCTGCCAACCCTCGCATAGCCTCCCTGCTCTGCAAAAATAACCATGGGTCCAAAAAGGCGACTGCACACACGAACGGAGATAGCAACTCCGAGGGGGACCCATAAAACTGGAGCAACCAAAAACATATAAATAAGATTTTTAAAAACCCAACAAAAATAAAAATAATAACGACGACGCAACTAGCAGTTGCAGCCACGATACTAACAGTACATCGGTACTAACGATGACAAAAACGACGAAAAATACAATGACAATGAAGACGGACGAAAAACGGAGATTAGCAGACAGTTTGGTCAAGACTGAGATTCCTGCGGCACTCGGATGAAGCAAAAAAAATGATGCGAGCGCCAGAGCATCCTATTAAGGAAAAGCGGGAAACTCTTCAGGATGGTTCATGTGTTCGAGCGGTGGAAGAAAATATAAAGGACATCGAGAATTTGGTTGTCACTGCTGCGATCGTTACCGAAGCCACCGATGCAAGGGTCGTAAATTCTGACGTAATAAAAAATCACCCTTAGGCCAACGAGTAGATTACGTCCGGAAAAGAAAAGAGCAACAAGACAAATAAAACGACGTTGCGTGAATGCATCGTCAACGTCGAAAAGCGATAAGCTCTTCCAAGGATGATAGGTAAGGACAATTGCCACCCAGTGGCACGAAGAAGAAAGGCTATTCCGAAAAGCGGGAGGTGTTCTGAAAAGAATACAGTCTACATGCGACTCCCCGAAAATCAGCAAAGCAGTAAAACTTGGGCTCCTTGAACTAGAGGAGCTCCTAGACTGCATAGGGCATTATTGGAGGAGCTGATTAAGGCCGAAGACGAGTGTAAGACTAAATAAACGCAGGGGGCGAAATCTAAAGGCCACGTGCAGATAGCTCCAGAAATAAAAATCAATAAAAGAATGGTGTCTAGCCCAACCGAAGGAGATCGGGATAAAAGAAGGAAGGAAGAGGCACTTGATGGGCGCGAAGCACTAGATCACGGGTTGTGGACAGTGCCTACAAAAGGAGCGAAGAAAGCCGCAAACTCGTTCAAAAAGTGCGAGAAATTAAAGTTTGCACAGACGACAAGAAAAAGTACCTGATGCAAAACAGGAGAGGCAGAAGCCCCGACGAAGACCCCGGCAGCAGGCACAGCTCGTAAAACCCCAAGATGGTCGATCCTACGCGGAGGTGCTGCGGAACATCAGGGGAAACGTAAGGCCCGAAGACACTAACACTGTTATTAAAGCAGTACAACCAACGCGATCGGGCCACATACTGGTCAAATTTGGAGCAGAGGTAGTAAATAAAGAAGCATTCCGTGACGCAGTAAAGGAAGTCCTTGGCAAAAGCGCTCGAGCCGATGTCAACGATTGAAATAAGAGACATTGACTGTGTCGCGGATCGGGCCGAGGTAGAATAGGCCATCAAAAGGGAGTTCCCTAGCGAGGGTGGAATAAACTTGAGGCTGACACCAGAAAACCATAGGGGATAACGCATGGTCATAATTGATGACCGAAAAGGATGCCGAACAATTTCTGAATAAGGGCAAAGTACGAATAGGGTGGGTTGTCTGTAGGATACAATGTTTTAAATGCCTTGGCTATTGTCACACCACACAAGTATGCGAAGGACCCAATAGGAGTTCCCTATGTTTCAAATCCGGTGAAATGGGACATAAAAGAAAAGAGTGTACGAAGGACGCACATTGTATTCTTTGCAAGGATGCTAGTCCAAGACATGATTTTGGACACGCCTTGGGATCAGAAAGCCCTAGCCAAAGCAAAACCAGAACTTCAGTGAACTGCATCCTGCGGCTAAACCTACACCGCAGTTCAACCACCCAAAATCTGCTTGAGCAGTTTGCGAGGGACATGAAAGCCGACTTCTTGCTGCTGAGTGAGCAACATCATGATAAAAGTTCAGCATCATGGTATCCTAATGAAACTGGTACTGCCACCATCTGGGTTTGAAATAAAGATTTCCAGGCGGAGAGCTGTGACGTGGGGATTGTTTCGTGTGGGTTCGGCGCTCAGGGATCGCCTTTTTGAGTGTGAACCTAAGGCCTAACGTTGGCTGTGAGGGAACCATATCGGACGTGACATTCGCCTTGGAGTCCTTAGTACAGAGGATACACAACTGGAAAGAATTAGAGGACTACTCAGCCAGTGATCATCAGTGCATTCTGCTTGAGATAAGTGATGTTGTCTCCGGACGTCCGTGCTCTCGGCCTTCTACAATTGGATGGGACATCGGAACGATGGACGTCGATAGGTTCGTTGAGGTTCTCACAGCAGGTGTACCGCTGCAGGGAGCCTTAGAGGGGACGGAAGAACTGGCAGCTCAAGACGTGGTGAACTCAACTATGAGCATCATCATAACTGCTTGCTGCGCTTCCATGTCCAGTTGGAAACCCCGCCATGGCAGCTGAGGTATTGCTGCTTGTCTATCACCATTGTCCTGACTTGCTGCTTAACACATTCAACGCTTGCCTACGGGAATTACATCGGGTGTTGCCCAAGGATCTATCCTTGGTCCAGAACTTTGGAACGTGTCTAACGATGAGCTACTGAGACTTGAGATGCCAGATGAGTCGCACTTGGTCAGCTATACGGATGATGTTGTTGCTCTGGCCACTGGATACACCGTTGAACAGGCGCAACTTAGGCTAGGTATGCTAATACTCCAAGTGAGGGACTGGATGACTGCTTGCTGGTTCAGTTTAGCACTGAAGAAAACCGAAGTGGTCATCTTGACCAGAAAGGAGAATCCCTAGAGTAAAAATGATCAGTATTGGCGACTTACGAATTGAATCGAAACCATCGATGAAGAACCTGCGGCTACTGATCGACTCAAAGATGATTTTCTCTGAGCAAATAAGGGCAATAGCTGAGAAGGCTGCTTCAGGAGTGTCGGCTCTGAGTCGACATATGGACAACGTAGGGGGACCCAGCCCATCAAGAAGACGCCTCTTGATGAGTGCTGTAGGCTCAGTGTTACTGTACGAAGCAGAGGTATGGGGCGACGCTCTCAGCAAGGAGGTATACCAAAAACGATTGGCACAGGTACAGAGAAGAGGATCACTGAGGATTGCAGCTTCGTATCCGATAGTCTCTGACTCGGCGGTGAGAGTTATTGCAGGCGTGATACCTGTCGCCCTCATTGCTAGAGAGTGTCGCTTTATTTACCTGCGCCGAAATGAGGATGTGAGGGAGATGGTTGTCCACGTGGAGAGACAGCGCTCGCTCAATGATTGGCAGCAGTCTTGGGTCAATTGAACGAAGGGAAGGTGGACTACGCACTTCATCCCGTGAGACCGTGGCTAAGTCGAAGGCATGGTGAGACTGACTTCTATCTGACCCAGCTTTTGAGTGGGCATGGGTATTTTCAGTCTTACCTGCACAAGATTGGTAAGTCACGGTCCCTTGATTGTCGGTTTCGCCCAGGAGAGGAGGACAATGCCTGCCACACATTTTTTGCGTGTACCAAATGGGTCAGTCTGCGAAGGAGCCTCTACAGGGAGACGGGAGAGCTCGCCCTGGATAATATATTCACAGCAGCCGGGGTTGTTAGGGCTGGGGGATCATCTGTCTGGCATTTCCTTCCCCTCTCCCATCCTGCTAGGAAAGGGATCCTCAGCTTGAGGGCGCCTAATGGCGTAACAAAACGAGACTTGGCCCGAAGTAGTGTCAAACGGTTCCAGGCTGGGCTCTCAAGTTGACAGGGGAGATGTTTAGTGGGTAGTCCAGCCACCTTCCTGTGGGCATGGGAGTCCCACACCCTGTGCATAAATGGCACTCACCTCCCCACCGCGAAAAAACAAAAACGAAAAAGGATGGAACAGTGCCTGCTTTTTTGTTTTTTGAACGCTTGACGTACGTATTAATGAAAATTTTCATCGTGCTTTGCCCTATAGATCCGTGAGTGGCAGCTGTGTCAAAAAGATGAACGTATTCCCAAGCATTCGTATCGAAAGTCCTCATGGCCACGTGAAGAATTACTAAGTGAAAACAGAACCACGAAAAAATCGGATTCCCATAACTCCACAAATCTAATTTATACTTGTAATTTGACACCAGTTAAAAATAACTTACAACCAAAGACATATAAAGAAATGGACGAGCAACGACAATATGGGTACTCGTCCATGTGGGAAGCAAATTTATCACATAAATAAGTTATTAATAACTTACGCTCTCTAGACTATATGATTCCCTCTGCTTCTCCTTCCCCTTTGTTTGCAGACAGGTTTTTCTGTCCTCGCTTCGGTACAATCACTTCCCCCACTGACACCCGCGCACACCAACAAAATTCCGTTTCACGTGCACACGATCGCGCCTTTGTTATCATTCGTACACAAATTTGAGTACAACACAACAAACGTTCTCTCGCAACAAAACAAATGCACACGTGGGAAAATTCGACTGCCAAAAGTAATAAATTTTATAAAATTTAACTAAAAATCGTGAAATAAAGTGCTGATTTTGTACACGCGATGTTAAAATTAAAAACATTATCACCGTGAAAGTGTTTCGGAGTGAAATCAAGTGCGAAAACCAAAACATGAAGTGCGCTATTAAATCGTGTGGAAACGTTTACAAGAAGTATTCACCGAATGTTTCATTCTTTAGGTGAGTGCCAGAACATAATAAATTATAAATTTAAAAATCACTAACACTTGTTATCATCGATTTTATTCAAAATTGTCTCCTCGAATTTTACTGAAAACCGGAGGAAAATTCAAACGTCAACCACCGATTGAAATGAACATCTGTGATAAACTTTGAGGAACGGAACAAACGGAGTGGCTATGCTCATATAAGCTCCATAGAAAATGATGCGACTTTGAGAATGGAACACTGGAGTGGAACATCAACTCAAATTTTGTCATCATTTCCCGATGCGCCACGAACGTTGCTCTTCGGATTTAATTTTGTAAGGGTGTAGTCGAAAAAGGGAGCTACAGTTTAGAAATATTTGAAAATGTAAAAGTTAACTGCCATTACATAATCGATTGATAATGTTCCTATTTCAGACTTGAATAGTTTGTAAAACTTTATTTAGATAAAAAGAAACTCACAGTGACATTTAATAAGCAAAAACTAAATCTGTTCCTTAGGTAATTACAAATTAAACTACTATTAAAGCTGTAATCGTTCATTCTTTTATACTTTTTCACCTCCCTTTTCCTTTCATAATCGTCTTCAGTGGAATTAAGGTGAAATATAATCGTTTTGCTTGACCTTCGCTATGTGTGAGAGAAGTACATGCCTTTAAGGTGTACTAATTTGTTAAGATATCGCCTAATAGAAATTTATTCTGATTTTAATTTCGCAATAAAATAGTATTTTGTGTTGATGTATTTTACTGCTATAAGCTTAACTAACAAGCTGAAATGTCGTTTGTTGTTCATGTGCTCACCATATGCAACAAAGAGTTGCTTTCCGATGCATGCCACTTTAACATTTTTAGGTATACTATTTAGAGTAAATAAGTTTCTCGTAGCTGGCAGTAAATTGTCTTACAGTCAGTATATTGCTATAGGCGAGACTTGATCGAATGGATCAAAAATAGCTTAATGATATCTTGATTCAATTTATATGAGGGAACAAATTTGAGCATATATTGGTTATGAGTACGTCGTCTATTACTGTTGAATTTCTCAAACCTGTGATTCGTCCCAAAATGAATTATCCTGCGCCCAGATAGTAAATTTATTTCTTTGAAATAGGCTATAAAATTGATCAAAAGTTATAATACAAAATTCGAATTATTTATCCAAAGCATATTTTTGAAGAGTTCATATATCCTTCTGCTTGTTAATATAAAGACTAATTATTTCGAAATTACTTTTATTCATTTTAAAATTCAATAATATAATAAATGGATTTCATTCTATATATGCCTACAGTTAAAAGCATAATGCTAAGAACTCTGGAATTCTGCTTTCCGCTTTCAAGGATGAAATTACTTCCACATCCAGAGAGGCGCTTGAAATCAATACTGTCGCTAAGCTCGTTGCATTTGCCTGCAAAAATAAAAATATATCTTAGATCCAAATGAGATTTATAAAAGTAAACAGTTTACCGATTGTTGTCCATTAATTATTCTTTCATCTCCATATATTGGTATGTCCAGTATCATCTAGCAGACTCCTGGAAAAAAAATAAAATTGATTTCATCAATAAAATTATTCAAGCAATATGCTAGCAAAAATTGCCCCCAAAATGCAGGCGCTACTACGCGAAAACTAATCGATTAAAATGGTCGCCAACGAAATGTAAACATAATCATGCATGAATTGGAAGCAGTGATTTTGAGTGAAAAACACTTCTAAATATTGTATTGTGCTTTCTACATTGTATGTTGTTACTTACTTATGAAATGATACTCCTGTGGGCTGACGGTTCGTTCTATTATTGCATATTTTCACAATGCACATGATTTTAGAAACTTTGTTCGTATTTTCCTTCTTTTCCGTCGAAATATATAGTTTTCTCACTTGCAATCTTACCGAAAGATTGTCTCTTATTGTCTTGTTCATGAACAGCGCACAAATCACAAATTTTCACTGATTTTAACTAAAAATCCCACGGCGAACGAGTTTGTTTACGCGGATTCACAGCCGAATTTGACAGCGAATGCAAAAAAATCATATGATAATATGAAGATTTCTCCTTATCGACAGCGAGAATTGATGACAAGAAAATTCAGTGTTCCATTAGCATCGGGCCGTTCCTGTTAGTTACCTGTTCCAATTGATGCGACCACCTTCTGAGCATGATTGTCATTTCATTTCCAATAATTTCCACAATTTCTCCTCTCGAGAGCCAGATTGTCAATTTGACGACTAAACATGGACGCGAAATTTACCTGGCGCGTGAGATACAATTCGGAATTTAGTCGTTTTTTCGGTTCGAGAACGTGTCCGGAGGTACATATTGGCTGTAGTGAAAGTAATATTACACCCGGTTTAGGGATAACAACATTTTAAGGAGTGACATTGTAAATCGGAGCGAGGAACTCAATTAAAAGTGTAATGTGCGTTATTGCTAGAAAACGATGGGTTATCGATACGAAAGTGTTTTCTATCCTAAGTGGCCATAATGCTTTATTTGTATTTAATGCTATTTTCTTGTTCTGTGAAGTGTTATTTGCAATAAAACCATATTTACGAGTGCATAAGCGTTTGTTTACTTTCTTGTGACAATCCATTGGGTTCCCCTTAACTAGCTTTAGAATCACGGTCGCAGGGGTAGGTGCAAAAAGACACGTAGTTAGGCAGGCGGTCGCAGGGGTAGTTGCGACAACGTGTACACATGGATGTCCACTCCGGTTTTATCTTGTTCCTCAAAGGTGATAAAGTTTACATATGTTTTTCAAAGCTGGAGTGTAGAGTCATGTTATTACAGGGGCAATATAAAATTTCAATGGCGGTTGGCATTTTGAATAGAGATTTTCATAAAAATCGAGGAATTCATTGAAAATAGTGTCGATTGATGCAAAGGAACGATACTTTATTAACATTTTGAATTAGTACCTAGAAAATTTAATTTCTCGCGCGTCAAGTGGACATGGAAACATAGATGTCTGCTACATCTGCGAATTTCTTGTCGGGAAATCAATGGAAATCAGAAGTGACAGTGTTTGACTTGAATCGCGGCTAAATTTGTTGTTGTTTTTTCTTTCGTCTTTTAATAGGTAGTTTAATGGCGTTTATACAAAAAAGCTTTTGGAATAAATATCGTGTTTCCTTTGTCCTATAGTATTTTATTTTTGTCATGGATACGTTTTTCGAGACTCACTTAGTGTTTTTTTAAACATAAGAAGACGTTAAGTAAGCTTTGAAATTCGTGTTTACCACGAAAATAAACTATTATACGATAAAGGAAACATTTTTTTTTTCTTAATAACAAAGTCCTTTTATAAACAAATAAACCACCCTATTTAAGTACCCCTGATAAAAGAATGTCTGATAAAAGAGTACAAAAATTAAAATTTTCTCAGTACATGTAAACGAACAGCCGAATTAAAGAATAGCAAATATTGTGGTATTGCTTTAAAAACCATCATAAAGCTCCAATTCTGTCACAAACGCGTAGAAAGTGCCCCGTGAATAGCGCCTATTAAAACCTTTTGAATTTCCGGTGCTACAAGGGTTTGGAGGTAGAGATGAAGGTCCCAATTTCAATTCTCTCATATATATTACATTTATTGAACCCAATATTATAGCTTACTAAATTCCTTTCAGAATGTTTGTGTTTATCTGATTAAAAATGTTTATATGATTAAAAATGTTACAAATATATATATATATATATATATATATATATATATATATATATATATATATATATATATATATACATATATATATATATATATATATATATATGTATATATATATATATATATATATATATATATATATATATATATATATATATTCATATACATATATATATTTATATGCATATATATTAAATATATACGTACATGCATATATATATACATATATGTACATATACATATATGTATATATACATATAAGTATATATATATATATATATATATATATATATATATATATATATATATATATATGTATGTATATATATATATATATACATATATATATATTTATATATATATATATATATATATATATATATATATATATATATATATATATATATACATATATATGTATATATATCTTTATTTATATATATGTATATATATATATATATATATATATATATATATATATATATATATATATATATATATATATATATATATATATATATATATATATATATGTGTGTGTGTGTATACATATATATATAAATATATATATATTTGCTTATAAATATTATGTATATATATGTATGTGTGTGTGTTTATATATATCGATGTGTATATATGCATATATTTAAATAATATATATACAGGTATATATATATATACATTTATATAAATACCAGTATATATATATATATATATATATATATATATATATATATATATATATATATATACATATAGATAAATATATGTATGCATGTAGATAAATATGTATGCATATATATATATATACATATGTATACATATATATATATACATATATATATATATATATATATATATATATATATATATATATATATGTAGATATATATATATATTTATATATATATATATATATATATATATATATATACATATATATATATATGTATATATGTGTGTGTGTGTGTATGAATATAAATATATATAACTATGTATATAGATCAACTTTTTCAAATGTCCTGATTTTGGCAGGATGTCTCAAATTTCAGTGCAAAATTAAATGTCCCGCACTGGACAGATTAAGTTCCGATTTTTTGGATCACGTCAATAGACTGAGGGAAATTGAAATACATACTGATTCTGTGCTACTCTACTTGGAGTAGATTAACTACGTTTTAATGGTGACACAACGGATATTCGACAGAGGCTTTGAATAAATTAGTCGAATCTGAAAAGTTCAAAGCTACCGAAGACCTCAACATTGGTTTACTCATGTTTTTCATGAGTTGTCAAATATAAAGTAATAGGGTTTTGTGAAGGTATGTTACAAAACCAAAACGAAAAAGGTTGCACGGTAAGGTTAAAGTTTTAAAAAAAAATATTAGGAAAAAAGAAAAAAATTTAAAAAGGTTAAATCAAAAAATTACGAGGGATAGGAAAAAAAAATAGTTTGAATACTCTTCTGGGCCAAGCTTTGCAGAGAAATATTTTATCGGAAAATAATTTTGATCTGCTTTTAAATCTGAACGATTCACAGAAAGCTTTTATTGAGCGTGTCCTTCTCAAGTCAAAAGGAGTTCCTGTATCCCAAATTTATTCTCCTATTTTGCGTTCTTTTGCTCTTAATTTGAATTTTCTATCCCCAAAGGCATATAATTTTATTCGGGAGTAATTTCGCAATGTTCTACCCCATCCTAGAACTATTTCAAACTGGTATCGAACAGTTGATTGTGATCCTGGTTTCACAATAGAATCATTTGATGCTATCCGTTTAGCTGTGGCAAAAGCACATGGAAGTGGAAAAAGGGTTTATTTGAACATCGTATTTGATGAAATTTATGTCCGTCAGCAAATAGAATGGGATAGGAATAGAGCATGGGGATATGTAGGAGGAAATGATTCAAATTGCAATGTTCATGCCACACAAATTTTAGTGTTTATGGCCGTTTGCCTTAATCAAGCTTGGAAAATACCCTTAGGGTACTTTCCCATTCACTCTTTGCTAGCTGATCAGAGAAAGAATTTGATAAGCCATTGTATAAATGAACTCATCAAAACAGATGCTCAAATTATTGGGTTTACTTTCGATGGCTCTCCTGTAAATTTTACAACTTTTAAGCTGTTAGGTTGTAACTTAATGATCCCAACAAGTGCCCCAATATTTCAAATTTCAGGCAGTTCGGAGACGTATTGTGTATATCCCGATCCTATTCATATGCTGAAATTAATTAGAAACGCTTTCAGGGAAATGAAAGTCTTTAAAACTGTTGATGGAGAAGAAATCAAATGGGACTTTCTTGAAAGCCTTGTCGACCTCCAAGAAAAGGAGCAACTTCACTTAGGCAATAAATTGAGAAAGGCTCATATTTTTTTAAAGATCAGAAGATGAAAGTCAGGCTTGCTGTTCAAACTTTAAGTAAGTCAGTTGCAGATGGTCTAGACTTCTGTAGAGAGGAGCTTGACATTCCAGAATTTCATGGAAGCCGTGCAACTTCTGAGTTCATTAGATTTTGCAATGATACTTTTGACCTTTTGAATTCGAGGCGGGTCAGTGACTTTAGCTTTAAATAAGCATTAAACCAGCGACATTTTCCCACATTTTTAGGCTTTGCGAATAGGGCAATCACTTACTTTTCAAGCCTTTATACAAGCACTGGTGATCGTTTAATTCACTCCTCCAGAAAAATTGGTTTTATTGGTATGATTGCAGCTTTAAAATGTTTGAACATCTTGTATAAGAAATTTATGGAAAGCAAGCATCTCTCTTTCATACCTACATATAAATTGAACCAGGACCATATTGAGCTCTTTTTCTCATCCATCAGGAGTGGACTAGGACATAATAATAATCCATCTGTAAGGCAATTTCGTGATTGTTACAGAAAACTCTTGGTACGCTGTCAAATCAGGGAAACTGGTGTAGGAAACTGTATTCCTTTGCAGAATATACCAGTTCTTAATGCTCATTTTGATGCAAGTCCTGTGGAGCAAATTAACATAAGCTGCGAAAGATATATTATGTCGACATCAGATGAACACTCCCAGTATTCCAATGATGAATCAATCCTTCTTCAGAATAGCCATATATTCGACGTTGACAGTTTATCATTGTATGCCTCCCATGTAGTCGAATATGTTGCGGGGTTTGTAGTTCACAACCTCCAACAAAAATTACATTGTCAACCGTGTTTGTCGGCTATTCAAGGTGAATTTAATAAACATTCACTTCTAGCATATAAGACAAAAGGTTTTCTCTCTTCGCCCTCTAAGTCCGTTGTAACTTTGTGTGAAATTATTGAAAAGTCTTTAAGAATGCAACTAGTTCTGCAGTATACTGAGCACCTTCATTTAAGCAAACGGGTTTATAACATCATTTCAATGAACGTTACGGAGCAGCTCATCAGCAAGACACTTTTTGAAGGTTTTGAAACTCATTTCAGCCAAAATAATCATTCAATCTATTTGACTAAAGCTATTATAGAAATTTATTTAAATACAAGGTTCTTTTGCATTTCTAAGTCTACTTCTGAAAAGATGTCTATTAGAAATAAGTTCACGAAGCAAATTCATTTCCGAGGTATGTAGTTTTTTGAGTAAATTAGCTTTTCAACACAAGCCTGGGTTTCTATTCATTACCACCGGACCTTCTACGAAAATTTTAATGCTAATAATAAAGTTTAATACTACAACTATCCATAAAAATTTTTCAATTTTTACTTTTGCATGAATTAATGTAGAGGATGATAGTATTTTACTAGTTTTGTTTAGTGGATAAATTTATGGCTTTTCAAGGTAGTAATTTTATATATTTACTTTTGTTTAAACTTATTCTTTTTAGGATATGAAGACTATACGATTATTTAATTTAGAATAACATCCTTTTTTCCCATCAACAATTGTTATATATTGATTAGTCTTAAAATATTAAGGTTTACTTATTATCTTTTGCACCATTGTAAATTTTTCATTGCATGTAACTTTAACTTATTACATTTTCGAAATTATTGCTTTGGGGTTGAATGATTACTTTCTAGACTCATCTATTACAGATGGTGGATCTACTTTCTACAATTCTTTTAAAATGTTTCGATAGAGTCTACATATTTCCAATTTGTGTTTACTTCGAATATACCGTAATACTAATTTCTAATTGGCATATACTATTATTGAGAAATTCAACCTAATATTTTTCGTTTTTCTTGATATATTTCTGTTTATTGGTGAACCAAATGAATGCATGTTTAGTTGCTGTCTTTCGTGAAATTCCTTTCATCCTCTCACAATTCTTTCTAATGATGGTATAATAGGTCTACTGGAGAAACCAACCATCTAAAAAAATGGTTAACGCACCCACTTGCAGTACCTCATAGGTGGTGTGGAAATTTGCATAGAACCAATATGTTAAGCATACACAAATATGAAGATAAAAATCCTTGGCAACACCAACCCAATAATTAAATTCCTCATGGGCACTAGCAGTTTTCTAAAATTATCATTTTTTAATTACTACTTCGAACCATATCCTTTAATAACCTTTAATTTATTTATATACATGCTTATAACTCCAAATAACTCCATGAAAATAAATTCAATACTGCTGCTAAAATATTAAATTTCGCTAAGTTTTTGCCTCCTGATAATAACACATCTGCGAACTTATAAGATCTTGCACTAACGGCATCAATATATATATATGTATATATCTATACTTACATATATATATATATATATATATATATATATATATATATATATATATATATATATATATATATATATATATATATATATATATATATATATAGTATTCTCCGAAATATGTATATTTATCTGCAGAAATTTATTTGAAAGTGTACTAATTTTTCGAGCACATACTCCGATAAGCATTTCCAGGCTTCAATCGCTCTGACGCCCCATCCCCATACAGGATATGATTATATGCCCCTAAAAGATATGTCTCATTAATAAGGCTGCCTTTGCTTTTCGCCCCCACTCAAACCTCAACTTCACTCAACTTAAGCGAAGGTTGCTAATTGCTTCGGCTCTCTCGACCGGTTGCGGATCCAGTACTCTCTATATCTATGCTTACAACGGACCCGTAATAAAAACTTGGAACAGGTAGCTAACAGGAACGGCCCGATGCTAATGGAACACTGATTTTTCTTGTCATCAATTCTCGCTTTCGATAAGAAGAAATCTTCATGTTATATGATTTTTTTGCATTCCCTGTCAAATTCGGCTGTGAAACCGCGTAAACAAACTCGTTTGCTGTGGGATTTTTAGTTAAAATCAGTGAAAATTTGTGATTTGTGCGCTATTCATGAACAAGACAATAAGAGACAATCCATCGGTTAGATTGCAAGTGAGAAAACGATATATTTCGACGGAAAAGAAGGAAAATGCAAATGAAGTTTCTAAAGTCATGTGCATTGTGAAAATATGCAATAATGGAATGCACCGTCAGCCCACAGGAGTATCATTTCATAGGTAAGTAACAACATAAAATGTAGAAAGCACAATACAATATTTAGAAGTGTTTTTTCACTCAAAATCACTGCTTCCAATTCATGCATGATTATGTTTACATTTCGGGGGCGACCATTTTATTCGATGAGTTTTCGCAGAGTAGCGCCTGCATTTTGGGGGCAAGTTTTGCTAGCATATTGCTTGAATAATTTTATTAATGAAATCAATTTCATTTCTTTTTCCAGGAGTCTGTTATATGATACTGGACATACGAATATATAGAGATGAAAAAATTATTAAGGGGCAACTATCGGTAAACTGCTTACTTTTATAAATCTCATCTGAATCTCAGACATATTTTTGTTTTACCAGGCAAATGTGCAGTGTTTAAGGGGAATTTCAATAAGTCCGTAAAGGACTGCAGCAATGTTCTGCTGCCTCGGCAGAAGAAGATGACAATATCCGCCGAGAATGCCCTCGCAGTAGCTCCTCAGCCAGCTGCTCACCCCAACAAACCTGACGTTAACCCACCAGCCATGACCACTATGACTGCGGATGTTCAGTCTCTTCCGGAGACCTCGCCAAAGACAATATTGAAGCGACCACCGCAGTCACTGCCAGAAGAACCCCGGCAGCCTCAAATACGCACTCTAAAACCTTATCATGTTCGACTGCAGGAATATCGGGTGGCTCGAGAGCGAATATTTGCTTCCGAAGTAGTCACTTCCCGCCCGCGCACGACAAAATGGTCAACCCGTCGTTGGCGGAATTTCCGCAAGAGAGTGCGCACCTGCCGTCAAACCTTAAACTCTTGTAACATCTCGAAGGTTGCTGAGAATGAGATCAGACCTTATCATCCAATTAAAGTGTTGGGCGAGACCATGTTTGCATTGATCGACACGGGCGCCAGCATCAGTTGTCTTGCCTCGAGCTTTGGCTCGAAGGTGCTCCAAGACTATCCGAACTTGATTAAATCCTGGCGCACTGAAATCAGTACAGCTGATGGCACCAAACACCCTATACGAGGTAAACTAACCACACCCATGACGTTCAGGGGTCAGACGAAGGATATTACTTTCTACATTATTCCGTCTTTGACTCAGAATGTGTACCTTGGCGTCGATTTCGTCCTTCGCTTTGGACTGGCCTCCGATTTATTCACAGATTTGTCTTTAAATACCAGATATGTCAACGAAATCACTTCTATTCCCGATAGGCATGACCTGACGCCTAACCAATGGCAACGCCTGGAAGCATCCATCGTTGCTTTCCCATCTTACGCTACCCAAGGCCTTGGCTGCACCACCCTAGTCTCACACGCCATCGACGTTGGCGAGAGTAAACCGATTAAGCAGAGACACTACGCCATCTCACCGGCCATGGAGAAATTGGTGTATGCGGAGCTGGATAGGATGCTCGAGTTGGGGGTCATAGAGGAGTCCCAAAGTGCCTGGTCATCACCGGTAACCTTGGTGGTGAAGCCAGGTAAAGTCCGCCTCTGTCTTGATGCCCGTAAGGTAAACGCGGTTACCAACCCTCTTCCACACAAGGACGCGTACCCTCTTCCACACATCGATGGAATACTAGGGAGACTGCCGAAAGCCAATTATATCACCAGTCTCGACCTAAAAGACGCCTTTTGGCAAATTCCACTCGATGAGGGGTCGAGGGACAAGACCGCCTTCACAGTGCCTGGACGACCATTATATCAGTTCGTCACAATGCCCTTTGGCCTGTGTAACGCGCCGCAAACGACGACTCGGTTGATGGACAAGGTCATCCCACCTCACCTGAAACACCAAGTGTTCGTGTACTTTGATGAGCTGTTACTCATCACGGAAACGTTCGATCAACACCTCCTACTTCTACAAGAAGTAGCCCTGTACATCAGTAAGGCGGGACTCACCATCAACGTACAGAAAAGTAAGTTTGTCATGAAAGAAGTCCGATACCTAGGACATGTCATAGGACATGGCACTATCAACACGGATCCAGACAAAACTCGTGCGATTGATGAGTTCCCCTTATCAAAAACAGTGAAGCAGCTACGACGTTTCCTTGGTGTATGCGGTTGGCACCGAAGGTTTGTTCGGAATTATGCAACAGTTTCAGCGCCCCTGTCAGACATGTTGCGGAAAGGGAAGTTCGTTTGGACCGAACTCAGCCGAAAGGCATTTGAAGAGCTAAAACAAGCCCTCACATCAGCTCCTGTCTTGTACAGCCCCGACTTCACGAAGCCCTTCTCCATTCATTGTGACGCAAGTCAACATGGAGTAGGAGCCGTGCTGGTGCAATTGACCGATGAAGGAGAGGAAGCTCCCATCGCCTTCATGTCCAATAAGCTGAATTCGGCCCAAAGAAACTATACTGTGTCCGAGCAGGAATGTTTGGCAGCGGTAATGGCTGTGAAGAAATTCCGAGCTCATATCGAGGGCCACCCATTCGAGATCATCACGGACCACGCGTCACTACAATGGTTGATGAACCAGGCAGATTTACATGGACGCCTAGCAAGATGGGCTCTTAAACTGCAAGGGTTCAAGTTTTCTATCAAACATCGGAAGGGGACCCAGAACATCGTACCCGACACTCTCTCACGGATGTTTTCCCCAGAGGGAGCCGAATTGACAATAAATGACGAGGACTCCATCGAGATAGATTTGGACAGTCCACATTTCGAATCAGACAGCTACAAAGAGTTGAGGCAAACCATCGCGACCCAACAATCGCAGCTGCCTGATTTGAAGGTAATAGACGGCTACGTGTATACACGAAATGAATACGCCACTGGTGATCCATGGCAGGAAGAAGAGTCCTGGAAACTCTGGGTACCGGAGGAAATGACACAACATCTGATCCTCCGCGCACATGACCATCCTTTAGTGCCCACGGAGGTTTCGGTCGGACGTTATGGCGACTCAAGAAATACTTCTTTTGGCCTAAAATGGCATCGCAGGTCAAAGACTACGTGAGTGCCTGTGAGACCTGTAAAGGCACCAAAGCGCCCAACCAGCCTCTTCGACCTCCTATGGATCAACTCAACGTCCCAGAACGCGTATTCCAACGTCTATACATCGATCTACTCGGTCCATATCCTCGGTCTTCCATGGGGCACGTCAGAGCTATAGTCGTTCTAGACCAGCTTTCAAAGTTCCCACTGGTGGAACCTATCCGTAAATTCACAACTCCATCGATCGTGAAATTCTTAGAGAACCGGGTATTGCATGTGTTCGGTGTTCCAGAGAGTGTGTACTCAGACAACGGAGTACAGTTCCGGTCTCGGCAGTTTAAGGGCCTACTTGAGCAGTATGGCGTTGAACACCAACTGACGCCCATATACTCTCCTCAGTCCAACGCCTCCGAACGGTTGAACCGCACCCTATTGGCCGCGATCCGTTCCTACGTCCACCCATCTCAAAAAGATTGGGACCGGCGATTGTCTGCCATCGCATGCACCCTGCGATCCTCGTATCATTCCGTCATCGGTGTCGCCCCTTACTTTGCCGCCTTTGGACAGCACATGATTTGCCACGGTAAATCATACCAGCTGTTACGGCAATTGAAGTGTTTGGGAGACCCCGTCGTTGCACTGGAGCCCCACGAACGTTTAGGAGACCTCCGCCAAAAAATCGGACGGAAGATTAAGGCCGCGGGACGTGCAAATGAGGCGCAGTACAATCTCAGGTCCCGATCTGCTAATTTCAAAGAAGGAGATGAAGTTTTCCGGCGAAACTTCCGCCAAAGTGACGCCGCGGGGCATTACAACGCCAAGCTGGACAGGCGATTCTTGAAAAGCCGCATAAAGCAGGTAATGGGACCTAACCGTTACCTGATAACGGACCCATCGGGAAAATAAGTGGGGATATACCACGCGAAAGACCTGCGCCGATAGATAATTAGTCACGTCTGTTTGTCCGTCCGCATATATTTTCACAAACGCGCAAGGTTGTTTACTTCCGGCCAAACATAGACATAAGTCAGTCCGTCCGTCTGTCAATTGTGTTTTTCTTTTATTGTTCGTCATTTCCAGTCCCGACGCCGAAGCCAACCCATGGTACACAGAAAGATCCTTCAGCTCCTTTTTCGCAATCCGCATCGCCTTGGGATCGCGAGAAAATTAGCTGCCCTGTTGTATGTAAGCTGAGTGTACTGCATAAAACGAATATGTTTTGCTGTACATTAGAAGAAGTAGCGTTAAATAAATTAATACATACAAAGTTCGACAAGCCTCTAATAGTAATACTAGACTTACCGAACAAGCGCGTATTTAAAAAACGCTGGAACCCAAAGAATACATTATTACTCAAAAGTAAAGTTAATTGATAAGTTAAGTTTATCTTTCATCACTATTCTTGATCGCTGTGACCATTAAAGGTTTTGCTGTGAAATTCGAAATATCCGATTTAACATAAGCTAACATGCAAATTAACGCGTTCATATAAGGGTTCACAAAAAAAAACGTTATTTGCTTACTTTATACTTGGACTTTGAATAAAAATCTTTAACGTATACTGAAGCGTGAAACAAAATATACAGTTCAGATTCCTTGTATTTCGTTGGAAATATTCACTCGTCCAGATGCAAACGAGTACCGTAAAAACATCACGATACGATTGCTAAATTTCGAAAGAAAAACCTTGTAAATAGTCAAAGAATAGAACCCGTACGGATTCCAAATGGTTTTCTGATATTATCAATTACTGTAGCAAATAATAATGAAAGCTTTAGATATTCAATTCATATAAAATTTTGTTCTATGCTCAGCCCTGAACCAATATTTGCAGTGGCAAGAAAGATGAGTTATAAATTTAACAACAACTTGAACGTCAGCCCAGCTGCGTTCAAAATCATATTTCGTATCATTCTTGCTTTTCATAACAGACAGAGAAATAATACTTTACAGCAAGAGAATATCCGTTAAATGAAAACACATCTTTAAATGTTCTTGGACATTGAATGACGAGGTTTTGATTGATAGCTTGTTACTCGATGTCCTTCATCTAGAGCAGCTGCTTTTGAAATGTTTGTTTTATTTGTTGAATATAGACTAAAAAATTATGTGAGCAGTCGTACAAACCACACAAAAACAGCCGCAAACACAATTGCAATTGCTGAAACTATCGCCACTTCCAGTGATTGTTCCGGAATTGAATTTCCAACAACAAACACAAGAGCAGTAGCAATGAGAAGGAAATCGTATAGGGAGAGAAGAACGAGTTCTGTTGCTGACGGCCACAAGGGGGGAGTCGAGTTGCAACCGCGAACGCGCGTGGACGCGAGGAATTGAAGGAGAAAAGAAAGAATGGAAAGTCTTCATGCATGTTCACCGCGTGTATCTTGGAAAAATCGGCTCTTTTATGGGGATTGTTCGCAATTTTTCAACTCGGGATTGCGTGAAAATGTTACAAAAGTGATTTGAATTGATCTGTAACATGGAGAGTGCTTGTTGTGTGAAGGCAAGAGTGAATTTTTATTAAGGGCTGTTTGTGTTATTCGTGTGTCGGGTTGTGCAAGCTCAAATATTACAGATCGATGAAGAGGTGGCGAAACTCCTAGCCTTTTAAGCAAGACTCAGTGGTGAAGAGAATGCTGCTCCACAAAAATTTACACTTAAAACGCCCAAGGACACACGTGATTATAATCCGCAACAAATAGCATTGCGTCAAGGTGTTTTGGTTAAGATCATAGCAGTGTTTAAGAAACATCGAGCCGAATCGATAGATACACCAGTGTTTGAATTGAAGGAAGTACTGACGGGGAAATATTGTGAAGATTCAAAATCTCAAAGACCAAGGTGGTGCTGATCTAGTAGAAAAACTATTAGGAGATGAACGTTTGAAAGCCGTGAAGGCTGCAGTGAAAGGCTTAGATGAAATGAAACTCCGTTTGGATTACTGCAAAGCGTTTGGCGTGGAAAAGAAAGTGGTACTTGATACAAGTCTTGTTCGTGGCTTAGACTATTATACTGGCGGATTTATGAATGTGTGTCGCATCTTTAATGGCAATAAAATAACAATGGTTGATTCGGATTGTGTTGATGCGCTCGGAACTTAATACAATTATTTTTGAGATAACTTCTAACTGCAATACATAGTAGCGTACAATTTTCCGGAGGTTTTATACATAATAGTAGAATGTTAATTGGAAAAAACATTTTTTTGGCCAGTGCAATTTGCTGAAAATCCTCTAAAGTAAACTATTTAACTCTTATTTAAATCTTCAAGTGATCGTAGAGGAATTCTCGCTTTAGATATAAATTTATAAATTTTTTTGTTCGAATTTATTCAATGAACGTTTCAGTGGACTTTCCGCATTTGTCATCGAGCGCTTGAAGGACCATGTGGGGTAAGTACCCTTTTATTGCGTTGAATTTTTTCTTGTATTTATATTGCAAATGTTGCGTATTTATATAATTTAAATCTTATTGCGTTAAATTTTTTCTTGTACTTATATTGCAAATGTTGCGTATTTATATAATTTTAATCTTGTTGCATTAATATAATGGAGTGCTAAAGCTAACGCCAAATCGGTCTTTTCTTTCCTTCCCCTCTGACCGGGTATAGGACCCGGTATGATGGTAGGCTCCCCTGACCACATGAGCCAGCCGCCGGGTACAACTTAATCCTTCTTGTTTCAGGTGACGTTTTGGGTTGAGTGGCCCAAGCCTCTTTATAACATAGAGTTATGCAATCAAATCGTATAATTCTATGACATAAATTGGTCACCGGGGTACTCCCCTTCTGATGAGAAAGTTCATGCAATTCAAGTTGTATGAGTTTTCCACTCAGAAGAGGAATACCTGGCCACTTCAACAAGATATACATGGATTTATTCCGGTTGGGTGGGTGCAAAGGGGCTCCACCATCACCCGTTTGCCCCTCTTTCATTTGTGGGCCATGAACTTCGTCGGGTAATGACGAGGTTACCCCAAGTCCGCCTTTCTTCTCAGGTTCCGCTTGTTCTCATAACAAGTTATATTTCCCTCTGTGTAGTTATCTACAATTTTGCGACTTCGGTCGCCTCTTGATCAGCAGTCCAATTCGTGAATGCGAAATATTTTTGTAGTGGGTCCTCGTGCTGGAGAAACGAACCCGCCCCACGACACCGCAATGCTAGCCTGCCAGCGCATTCACGCGTCTCCAGACGAGGGCATTCTCGGCAGATACCGACAACTTCTTCTGCCGAGGCAGCAGAACATCGCTGCAGTCCTTCACGGACATTTTTTGAACTTTGTATTCACTACAAATGCAACGAACGACAGTATTGATTTCAAGCGCCTCTCTGGATGTGGAAGCTATTTCATCCTCGAAAGCGGAAAGCAGAATCCCGGAGTTGTTAGAATTATTCTTTTAACTGTAGGCATATATAGAATGAATTCCATTTATTATATTATAGAATTTTCAAATGAATAAAAGCAAATTTGAAATAATTAGTCTTTAATTTAACAAGTTGAAGGATATATGAACTCTTCAAAAAGATGCTTTGGACAAATAATTCGATTTTTGTATTCAAACTTTTGACCAATTTTATAGCCTATATCAAAGAGATAAATTTAAAATCGGGGCACAGGATAATTTATTTTGGGACTAATCACTGGTTAGAGAAATTCAACAGTAATAGACGACGTATTTATAACCAATATATGCTCAAATTTGTTCCCTCATATAAATTGAATCAAGATATCATTAAGCTATTTTTGATCCATTCGATCAAGTCTCGCCTATAGCAATATACTGACCTTAAGGCAATTTACTGCCAGCTACGAGAAACTTTTATTTACTCTAAATAGTATACTTAAAAATGTTCAAGTGGCATGCATCGGAAAGCAACTCTTTGTTGAGCGAGTGAACAACAAAAGAAACTTCAGCTTGTTATTTAAGCTTAAAGCAGTAAAATACATCAACACAAAATACTATTTTATTGCGAAATTAACATCAGAATAAATTTCTGTTAGGCGATATCTTAACAAATTAGTATACCTTAAAGGTATGTAGTTCTCTCACACATAGCGAAGGTCAAGCCCAACGATTATACGTTTCACCGTAATTCCACTGAAGACGATTATGAAAGGAAAAGGGAGGTGAAAAAATATAAAAGAATGAACGATTATAATTTTAGTAGTAGTTGAATTTGTAATTACCTAAGGAACAGATTTAGTTTTTGCTTATTAAATGTCGCTGTGAGTTTCTTTTTATCTAAATAAAGTTTTAAAAACTATTCAAGTCTGAAATAGGAACATTATCAATCAATTATGCAATGGCAGTTAACTTTTACACTTTCAAATATTTCTAAAATGTAGCTCCCTTTTTAGACCACACCCTTCCAGAATTAAATCGGAAGAGCAACGTTCGTGGCGCATCGGGAAATGATGACAAAATTTGAGTTGATGTTCCACTCCAGTGTTCCAGTCTCAAAGTAATACAAATGAAAGAGGAACCGGGAAATGAACTCCAAACCTTAGGGAGGGAAGAAAAGGAGTAAATGATAGCTCCAAAAATTTCCGAATGTCGGCTTTGTGTTTGTAAGGTTACTTTGTTTGTAGTGGTATTGGCTTAAAGCATGGGTAGTCTCATCACAAGAGGGGCAAACTTAATCATATGGCGGGAAAATTCAAATTGATAGCACCATGCCGAAAATATTTAACTAAAAATAAATTTACTATTGAACTAAACTTTGGATTAAAATGCAATCAAGGAAGATGTATTTATAGAGGTTATTGAAAAATTTGAATTAGATAATGAAGAGCCACTGTTTAGTTTTCTGAGGTATATTTTTCAGCAGATTCCAATCGCCTTCATGCTTATTATTGACCATTAATCTGATAATAATTTATAATGATAATAATGTATAAATACATTCGTAAATAGCCCACATACTCTTTAGCTAAATCAAAATGCTATGTAAATTATTCTGAGTTATTTCCAGGCCGTTGGAATTGTTGTTGGTATTTTCTTGATAAAATAATATTAACAGCAATACTCTTTCTGTTGAATATTTTTTTCTTACACACAGTAAAAGCGAATTGTTTTATTCTGTTTTTGGTGGATAGAATATCTTTTTGACTTTTTTTTTAGACCTAAAATAATACCTGGTGTTGAGATACTTTTTGATGAACAAACATAAAAGGGAGTAATAGTGACCACTTATGATCATACATTGTTTGTACTTAGTGAATAACAGCTTCTCTAAAAAACGTTCTTTGATTGATATGTTGTTCGCCTTTTTAGAAAAAATGTAGCATTTAATTACCATCCTAATTAAACAGAAGAAATCACATACAATGTTCACGTGGCATACTTTAGTAAAACACTATTGTTGGTATTAAACAAGCGGAAAAATTATCTACCCTAAAATAAAATTAAAATCCTGCAAAAAAATTTTCTTGTATTTGTTCAAGCTGGAAAGTGAATCCTAATGCTTAGATAAAATCAATCTTACATCTTTTTGATTAAATTACTTATATTATATAAAGCACCATTATAAGAATGAAATGCAAAATGGTACCTTTTACTTCTTTATTTTTGTTTATTATGTTCAAATTTAAGGTGATGTATTTAAATTTACATTAATACTGCAAGCCGTATGAACCACCTCCCGTTGACATTTTCGTTTAGAAGCCTGAATAAAAATGTCATAATTGATGCTACTAATCATATATTAAACTGACACTTTCAAGGCTTTCCATAGACAACATTGCTGCTGAAGGGCTTAAATCAATATTAATATGTAACTGGAAAATTATCATGACGACATTTTACAAAATATGAAAAGGTATCATGGGCTTCGTCAAAAGCATGTTCTAAAATAGAGGGGATTAAAATTCACATTAAAATTTAGGATAAGAAATTCATACCTTCTCCAAATTCCGTTTAGATCCCACTAAAATATTTGGGTGAAGACAATTGGAGATTTCGTCATTTCCAGTCAAAGAGTCCTGAAATTGAGGGTGTTGCACTATCCAGGACAATCAACTTATTCGCCACTGAAGGAATTGTTTGGAAACCGCACTAAACTTAGCTTAATCTCTGAAGTTGATTTCTGAAATAAAGATAAATATAAATAAAAAAATAGTCAAACATGAAATATACTTACATGTCCAAAAGTAGCTGTAGAGATGTTAGTATCTTCAACTTGACATCGACTCTAAAATATATATTTTATTTTGTGCGAATATTAATTAAAAAATAGAAATCATACATTTTTTTGCAGCTGTCACGTCTAATGTAAGAAATATACGCGTTCTTCAAATTTGATTTAGAGCCCACTAAATCATTCAGATGACATGCTCACAATTTCGTCGTTTCTGGTCCAAGAGTCCTGAAATTGAGCGGGCTAAATGTAATGTTCGGGAAACTAAATAACACTTACCCTATTCAGGCCAATGGACTTATTCGCCGAAACCGAAGAAATCGTTTCATAATCGCACTAAAATTAGATACTTAGGAACGAAAATGGCAAATACATGTAAACTTACACATCCTGAATTAAATTCGGAATTTAAACAAAACTTTGTCCTATTCGTAGTTGAATTCTAAAATAAAAAATTTGAAATCGGCATTTTAATCAATTATGAAATATACTTACATGTCCAAAAGTGGATGTAAAGGTGTTAATATATTCAATTCCACATCGAGTCTAAAAATATGAGATACTTGAATTTTGTGCAAAAGATTAATTTAAGAATAGCTATCTTACACTTTTAGCTTAGATTCAAATAAACGACGTCGTCATCCTTGAAATGATATTCGCAAACTTGCGAACGTTTTATTTCCGGATTTATCCCGAGAATTCAGCGCCATTCCACTTTCGCACAAATATCATTCAGAATTCTAAAATGATAAAAAGTTACAATGAATTATGACCCCCTTAAAAATGCTCCAATTTGGTGCCGCTTCTGCTTTAAGCCACAAGATATCCGGCAAAATATGAAGCAATCAAAACAATAAATTGCAAATATTTTTGAGCAGTTTTCTTGCGATTCACAAATTGAAACTATTGAAAATAAACTTTCTCACGATTATAAATCAATGAAACTATCAATTTTTACCAAAAGTACGATTTTCCGCTCGAGCGACTATTGAAACTCGGGCGACACGGAACCGAACAGTGCATTGTCGTTTTCTAATTTTTGAGTCACTTGATTTGATAAATTTTCACTATATATCGTGTGAAACTAACCGAAGCAGTATGAATTACGTTCACCACTTAAATATTCACTACCGTTTTCACGAAAATCGCGAGAAAATGATACTTTCCGCATATTGACAACGATAAATGCACGAAGCCGTAAACAAAATTTTGACGTTTGTTATGATTTCCCCTTCCCTCGCAAAAACCGCCTGTACAAGCAAAATATCGGAATTCACATACAGGGTTTTACACGGATAGACTTACTCCTCTTCTCTCTCTCTTAGCTCTAAACCTTCTTGGAGTCTTTCAATAAAGTAATATCTGAAGGCACTCACAGCGGATTAGATTAAAGACAAGAGATGATAGGTAAATATTACTTCTAGAGAAGAGAAAGCGCTCAACATCCGTTGATGTCAGTGGCTTAGGGCGTAGTGATCTGCTGGTCGATGTCAGTGGCGTAAGGCGTAGGGATCTGCTGGTCGTCGTCAGTAGTGTAGGGCGCAATGATCGAAGTTATCGTGGGGCAGTGTCCACGATGGAAAACAGGCATGAAGAGACTGGAGACTAATGACGGATATCCTGCGGTCTCAATCTTTCAGATCCGGATAGATATAGGCATGAAAAGCAACTAGGAGTATACGGTTTAGCCGCTCGAAAACATTTGCTTGAGGAGATTAGGCTGCGGTCCGCTGGTGAGTAATAACGTACTTGCCCATCAGCTCCCGAATCTAATCGATGTGAATTCGACTCCGTTGTCAGAGACAACATATTCCGTACCCAAAATACATTGAAGACGCGTTTCCCTAAGAAGCTGATTATCGGGATGGTGTGCATGTTACGAATCAGCTCAATGATTGGGAACTTTGACAGTTGGTCCAGGGCCACTACGGCTCCGATGTGAGCAGACCTCGAATGAGGATAAGGGCCAATGAGATCGATATACAAACGCTGGAACGCACATTCAGGTAGTTCAAACTTGCCGATCGGAGGCCAAAGGACAGTATTGGGCACTTTGGTGCATTTAGACATATCACAGGTGGCTACACACGCTTTTATTTGTCGTGTCATTTGTGGCCAAAAGAAATAGGTTTTCAGCCGCCGTACGCACGACCGTATCCTTCATGGTCACTCAGCAGGTGGTGATGGACACGTTCAATGAGATCGATGGTCAATTCTTCAGGTACCCTTAACCTCCACTGTTCCTCTTCTTGTATGGTGTCTCCAGATGCGTGACCCATTCTCTGAATAGTATGCGTCAGCTGGGTGCAGCCTGCCGATTTGAAGGTGGGATGGTCCAGATCAATCAACAGGGAGCTGTCGTGCTTCTGGGCTTACTCGGCTCCTTCCGGAGCGAACATTTTCGATAAGGTATCCCGTACAACATGTTGGCTTCCTTTCCGCTGTTGAATCGTATAGCCAAACACCTCCAATTTCAAGGCCCATCTCACCAAACGGCCATGAAGGTCAGTTTGGCTCATCAGCCATTTCAGGGACACATGATTCGTAACGATTTCGAAGGGGTATCCTTCGATGCATGCCCGAAAACGTTTCACTGCCAACATCGCCGACCAGCATTCTTGCTCAGTGACAGATTAGTTCCACTGGGACAGATTAGTTCCACTGGACCGGGTTGGGCTTGTGGGACATAAGGCTATGGGCATTTCCTCGCCGTCTTCCGTAACCAGGACTAAAACTGCTCCCACTCCATGTTGACTCGCGTCACAATGGATTGAGAACAGTTTATTAAAGTCCGGGCTTTGTAGTACGGGGGCTGTTGTCAGACTCTTCTTTAGCTCTTCAAAGGCTCGCAAGCCAGGCTCTTCCCAGGAGAACTTTCATCCCTTACGCAGCATGTCCGTCAAGGATGTGGTGGTGGTTGCATAATCATGTACAAATCGTTGGTACCATCCGCATAAACCTAGGAGTCTGCGTAACTCCTTGGTGGTCTTAGGCAGAGGAAAGGCATCAATCGCTTGTGTCTTTCCGGGTCGGTTTTGATGTTACCATGGCTATGGCCAGCATTACGAACTGACTCTCCTGTATGTTAATGGTTAACCCTGGCTTCCGGATATGCAAAGCCACTTCCTGAAGCAGGCAGATGTGTTCGTCAAAGGTCTCCGTTATAAGCAATAAGTTGTTCAAGTATACGAAAACTTGGTACCGTAAGTGCGGTGGTATTACTATATCCATAAGGTGCGTCATTGTTTGGGGAGCATTACGCAGTCCAAATGCCATGGTCACAAATCGGTACAAGGGGCGACCTGGGACCGTGAAGGCTGTCATCTCATTTGACTAGGATCTAATGGGATCTGCCAGAAAGCGTCCTTGAGGTTCAAGCTCGTAATGAAATGGGCTTCAGGTAACCGACTTAGGATACTCTCAATGACGGCATTCAAAATTCGGGCATCTAAGCATAGTCGGACCTTATTCGGCTTAACAACTAAAGTGATCGGTGAGGCACATGTGCTCTGCGGTTCTTCGATCACACCTAGGGCCAACATCCGATCAACTTCAGCACATAACGACTTCTCCTTCGCCAAAGATATGGCAAAATGACTTTGTTTGAGGGTTTGGCCTCCCCCACATCTATCGTGTGAGACACCAAAGTTGTCTTACCGATACTTTCCTAATCATGCGAACGAAAAGCCGATATCGCCAAGTTGAGTCGTAGCTGTTGATTGAAATCCAGTGCATGTCAAAGTGAGTGAAATGTTAGTGTCACGTCATTGATGGTGGCGACAGAGTCGAGTATAGTGCTAGCGAATAATGCCGGGGCCAAATTAAATTTTCGGACGAAGTCAAACCCTAGATAAAGGTTCTGTGTCAGTTGGGATATAATGTAGAAACCCAGAAACTTGGTAACACCTTTAAAGATGACATCCTTCGTAAGCTTCCCCACTACGGAGTGACGAGTTCCGTCCGCCGTACTTAACCAGGTAGTAAAATTCTGGACTTGAACCACGTGGTTCGTTAGGACTTCTCTTGCGAAATCGGCTGCTACACAGTTGACACTGGACCCAGTATCAGTCAAGCCTGCCAGTCGATTTCGCAGGATTTGTACTAACGCGTATGGGTGAACGTCGTCCGTCAATGATTCGTCTGATTGGATTACACGCAACGTCTTCCTCGACTGCCTCACCCTTCTCCAGAAACTCTGCAGCCGACGCGTGGGTCGCGTCTTTCTCGAAGGAGTGGTGAGAACGATCTCCACATTGAAGATGCGCTGACAAGCAGCTAGGTAGTCTCGCAGTCTAACATGAAGAAGCTAAACATGCCAGCGAGTACTCCATTCATAGCCATTCCCCTGAAGGTTCAGCTTAATAGTGCGTGACGTTGGCGGAGGAACTTCAAGAGGACTGTGTTTGGTGGTGCGAATCAGCGAGGTTGGGGTCGTATCTGGGGCTTAGTTATCCATATCAACGAGTTCAGTGTCTTTTCGGTCAGGTTTTAGGAGTACCTATCAGTTCACCGTAATTCCACTGAAGACGATTATGAAAGGAAAAGGGAGGTGAAAAAATATAAAAGAATGAACGATTATAATTTTAGTAGTAGTTGAATTTGTAATTACCTAAGGAACAGATTTAGTTTTTGCTTATTAAATGTCGCTGTGAGTTTCTTTTTATCTAAATAAAGTTTTAAAAACTATTCAAGTCTGAAATAGGAACATTATCAATCAATTATGCAATGGGAGTTAACTTTTACACTTTCAAATATTTCTAAACTGTGGCTCCCTTTTTAGACCACACCCTTCCAAAATTAAATCGGAAGAGCAACGTTCGTGGTGCATCGGGAAATGATGACAAAATTTGAGTTGATGTTCCACTCCAGTGTTCCAGTCTCAAAGTAATACAAATGAAAGAGGAACCGGGAAATGAACTCCAAACCTTCTTGGGGTCTTTCAACAAAGTAATATCTGAAGGCACTCACAGCGGATTAGATTAAAGACAAGAGATGATAGGTAAATATTACTTCTAGAGGAGAGAAAGTGCTCAACATCCGTTGATGTCAGTGGCTTAGGGCGTAGTGATCTGCTGGTCGATGTCAGTGGCGTAAGGCGTAGGGATCTGCTGGTCGTCGTCAGTAGTGTAGGGCGCAATGATCGAAGTTATCATGGGACAGTGTCCACGATGGAAAACAGGCATGAAGAGACTGGAGACTAATGACGGATATCCTGCGGTCTCAATCTTTCAGATCCGGATAGATATAGGCATGAAAAGCAACTAGGAGTATACGGTTTAGCCGCTCGAAAACATTTGCTTGAGGAGATTAGGCTGCGGTCCGCTGGTGAGTAATAACGTACTTGCCCATCAGCTCCCGAATCTAATCGATGTGAATTCGACTCCGTTGTCAGAGACAACATATTCCGTACCCAAAATACATTGAAGACGCGTTTCCCTAAGAAGCTGATTATCGGGATGGTGTGCATGTTACGAATCAGCTCAATGATTGGGAACTTTGACAGTTGGTCCAGGGCCACTACGGCTCCGATGTGAGCAGACCTCGAATGAGGATAAGGGCCAATGAGATCGATATACAAACGCTGGAACGCACATTCAGGTAGTTCAAACTTGCCGATCGGAGGTCAAAGGACAGTATTGGGCACTTTGGTGCATTTAGACATATCACAGGTGGCTACACACGCTTTTATTTGTCGTGTCATTTGTGGCCAAAAGAAATAGGTTTTCAGCCGCCGTACGCACGACCGTTTCCATCATGGGCACTCAGCGGGTGGTGATGGGCACGTTCAATGAGATCGATGGTCAATTCTTCAGGTACCCTTAACTTCCACTGTTCCTCTTCTTGTATGGTGTCTCCAGAAGCGTGACCCATTCTCTGAATAGTATGCGTCAGCTGGATGCAGCCTGCCAATTTGAAGGTGTGATGGTCCAGATCAATCAACAGGGAGCTGTCGTGCTTCTGGGCTTACTCGGCTCCTTCCAGAGCGAACATTTTCGATAAGGTATCCCGTACAACATGTTGTCTTCCTTTCCGCTGTCGAATCGTATAGCCAAACACCTCCAATTTCAAGGCTCATCTCACCAAACGGCCATGAAGGTCAGTTTGGCTCATCAGCCATTTCAGGGACACATGATTCGTAACGATTTCGAAGGGGTATCCTTCGATGCATGCCCGAAAACGTTTCACTGCCAACATCGCCGACCAGCATTAGTTCCACTGGACCGGGTTGGGCTTGTGGGACATAAGGCTATGAGCATTTCCTCGCCGTCTTCCGTAACCAGGACTAAAACTGCTCCCACTCCATGTTGACTCGCGTCACAATGGATTGAGAACTGTTTATTAAAGTCCGGGCTTTGTAGTACGGGGGCTGTTGTCAGACTCTTCTTTAGCTCTTCAAAGGCTCGCAAGCCAGGCTCTTCCCAGGAGAACTTTCATCCGTTACACAGCATGTCCGTCAAGGATGTGGTGGTGGTTGCATAATCATGTACAAATCGTTGGTACCATCCGCATAAACCTAGGAGTCTGTGTAACTCCTTGGTGGTCTTAGGCAGAGGAAAGGCATCAATCGCTTGTGTCTTTCCGGGTCGGTTTTGATGTTACCATGGCTATGGCCAGCATTACGAACTGACTCTTCTGTATGTTAATGGTTAACCCTGGCTTCCGGATATGCAAAGCCACTTCCTGAAGCAGGCAGATGTGTTCGTCAAAGGTCTCCGTTATAAGCAATAAGTTGTTCAAGTATACGAAAACTTGGTACCGTAAGTGCGGTGGTATTACTATATCCATAAGGTGCGTCATTGTTTGGGGAGCATTACGCAGTCCAAATGCCATGGTCACAAATCGGTACAAGGGGCGACCTGGGACCGTGAAGGCTGTCATCTCATTTGACTAGGATCTAATGGGATCTGCCAGAAAGCGTCCTTGAGGTTCAAGCTCGTAATGAAATGGGCTTCAGGTAACCGACTTAGGATACTCTCAATGACGGCATTCAAAATTCGGGCATCTAAGCATAGTCGGACCTTATTCGGCTTAACAACTAAAGTGATCGGTGAGGCACATGTGCTCTGCGGTTCTTCGATCACACCTAGGGCCAACATCCGATCAACTTCAGCACATAACGACTTCTCCTTCGCCAGAGATATGGCAAAATGTCTCTGTTTGAGGGTTTGGCCTCCCCCTACATCTATCGTGTGAGACACCAAAGTTGTCTTACCGATACTTTCCTAATCATGCGAACGAAAAGCCGATATCGCCAAGTTGAGTCGTAGCTGTTGATTGAAATCCAGTGCATGTCAAAGTGAGTGAAATGTTAGTGTCACGTCATTGATGGTGGCGACAGAGTCGAGTATAGTGCTAGCAAATAATGCCGGAGCCAAATTAAATTTTCGGACGAAGTCAAACCCTAGATAAAGGTTCTGTGTCAGTTGGGATATAATGTAGAAACCCAGAAACTTGGTAACACCTTTAAAGATGACATCCTTCGTAAGCTTCCCCACTACGGAGTGACGAGTTCCGTCCGCCGTACTTAACCAGGTAGTAAAATTCTGGACTTGAACCACGTGGTTCGTTAGGACTTCTCTTGCGAAATCGGCTGCTACACAGTTGACACTGGACCCAGTATCAGTCAAGCCTGCCAGTCGATTTCGCAGGATTTGTACTAACGCGTATGGGTGAACGTCGTCCGTCAATGATTCGTCTGATTGGATTACACGCAACGCCTTCCTCGACTGCCTCACCCTTCTCCAGAAACTCTGCAGCCGACGCGTGGGTCACGTCTTTCTCGAAGGAGTGGTGAGAACGATCTCCGCATTGAAGATGCGCTGACAAGCAGCTAGGTAGTCTCGCAGTCTAACATGAAGAAGCTGAACATGCCAGCGAGTACTCCATTCATAGCCATTCCCCTGAAGGTTCAGCTTAATAGTGCGTGACGTTGGCGGAGGAACTTCAAGAGGACTGTGTTTGGTGGTGCGAATCAGCGAGGTTGGGGTCGTATCTGGGGCTTAGTTATCCATATCAACGAGTTCAGTGTCTTTTCGGTCAGGTTTTAGGAGTACCAGCGAATGTTTGCGGCACCGTCTGGCCAGTTTTTTCACAACTTGCAATCTGCACAATCTGGGGCGTAAGTGTCCGTTTTTCCGCAGCAATAGGAGAAGATCGTTGGCTCAGCTGGACATGCAGAGAACCGGTGTCTCGGCTGTTGGCAGTTCAAATGGGCTCTAGGGCTTGCAACTATTTCTACGAAAAGTTGGCCCGTTCCTAGTTCGGGCTCACAATCCAGAGGGACTCGACTCCTCGGGATATGTGTCAGCTCAGTGTCTACGTGACCAGTTGCTACTAATTTTGCAGTATGATTGCTTCGTTGACTAGGTCCCGTCATGCAAGGTTGTGGACGAAAGTTTCCTCGCCGCTCATCTAGTCGTTCTTGTCTATGGGCATGGAGGCGTAGCGCTTGCACGGTATAGATTGGAACATGAAGAAGGCTGTTTTGAAGCTCCCTGATGGTCTCCACCAGTTCGGTCTCGGCTATAGGTGTTCGTAGCCGATTTGTTAGGTATAGTATACTAGTATAAATTGGTCAAATGTTTCGTAAGGACCTTGTAAGTAAGACCGTTATCAAAGTGGTTGCGAAGAGCCGCACAGAAGGAATTTCAATCAGTGCGTGCTACAGACTCTTTAAAACCCTAGTACCCTCCGGCGGCATCCCCGCTGAATGAGAGGTGCATGTGTCTAAGAAAGGCCGAGAGGTCACCTCCCAGCATACGGGCTACTAGTGACTGTATTCAGGAAACGAACCTATCCACTGGTGTTGCAGACTTAAAGCCAGTGAAGCTGAGTCGCCAACTCTCCATTATGCGCGGTGTCAGGTCTCGGGCGCGAAGATCGGTGGACAATTCGCTTCATTGTTGAGTTCGCCATACGGAACTGAGCGGTGCGTTGTCGGTATGGGTGGGGGTGCGGTACTGAACCATGGTCTATATTCTGGGGCTCTGGGGACCATATCCGTTCTAGAAGTGGGCATAGCAGCATCTAGGTTCAGTTCCCAGCTCGGCGGAGTTCTTGCGTGACTGGGGTGCTGGCTATTCCTGAAGTTTTGGAACTCTCTCTCCGTTTGTCCAATCCTGTCGGACAGCCCTTGTAATACGGACAGAATCGTGTCATTGCCAGATATGTTTGAGGGTGCTGTTGGGATGTCTGCCTGTGTTGCTGAAACTGGGTCCTCCCTGGTCCCCCCTGCCTACGGCTACTTGATTGTTTGACAGCATTTGGGCCTGGTCGTTAGTCCGGAGGTCTTTCGCAACTGCTCCACGGATAGGGGCTTGCGTTCCGAGGAGGTGTCGAGGGCACTCTGCTTGATTGGTCGTCTGCATAGAAGACAAATATTGGACGTTTGCAAAAGCTGCCAGACACAAGTACGATTGAATAGGCGTCCTCACTCCAATCTCACACTGGTAATGCCCTCTATGATGTCCTCGTAAGAGATCCCATAGTTGGCTGGCTGTATATGTTTGAACCGAGTCCAGCGTTTTTCTGGAGTCCACTTGGTTGTCATGTCTGGAATGGATTACTAAAAACAAAATAGCGGCAAAGAAAACTCCTACTAACTGTGTAAGAAAACGTAGTTACTTGATTTGAGTAGCAGGCATTGGCGAGCTTAAAGTGAACTATCCAAGAAAGGTTGTTTTGTGACTTCTTTACTTTCCAGTGGCGCTGATCTTCCACACGGGAATGAAAGCGAAAGGTGGTCTGCCGAAAAGAGGGTGCTCCTGGTCGATTTTTAAGTGTATGCCAACCCCAAGTACACTACAAAAATCGTCTCTAATCTAAGTTAGTTGATTCGACGGTCAAAATTCCGACGCGTGGAAGCATTCCGTGCTTCGCAATTCCAGCATATGTCACCGGAACTTGAGCCAAAACCACCCATCTGTCACGCATAAAAAGATGGGGAGAATCTTTTCGCAGCATGAAGGCAAGGTAGCCTTCAATTTCCTTTAGAGTCCAGGTAGATAGGAGGAACCCATCTGGCTGACAGTTCCCATCGAGAAAATTGAAGTACCTTACAGGTTTTAACTTGGGACGATACATCGGAAGGAATCTGTTGCGAAAAAAATATGAAACAAAGGAGAGCGGAAGATACAACTCACATGAAGTGACTAAGGGGGTGCCTCACACAACTCCACTACACCTGTCCGTGGGACTCTAGTATTGAGGTACTGCACATCCTCCTTAAATGACCCAAACGTCAGAAGACGCAAATTTTCCCCTGTAGAATGTTTATGGCCCCACGTTGGGCGCCATTTGTATTGATTTTCATGTCTTGCTCGTTCGAGATTTCCCGAAGGAAATCTAAACCAACCAACCAACCCCCCTTCGGTTCTAAATCTGGAGTTTTGGAACGTGACAATGGACTGTACCCATCAGTCAACAAGTCCGGACACTCTTAGTCTACTTCGGGGTTGCTGCTGGTTAGTTTGGAGAGGAGTTTCGGTCACAGAGCTTATGCGAGCAGACTAAGTCAGAGCTACAATTCTCAGCCACCAGTTAAAATGCCCGGTTCAAGACGCGTCAAATTGCTTACATCGACACTACATTAAATTCACAACTTCGTTCCGCGGAAAAGGACCAATAACATTCGCTGAAAAATTAAGTGCTTCCAAATATTGCCGACGCGGTGCTCGAAATACTCTACTCGAATTCAAACCGAAAACATCTACTCTAAGGAAAAACGCAAATTAAATCTATGGCGCCACGTACCGACCGCAACGCGAAACCGACCATTCGTAAATTACTGGAACCCTACCTTCACGGCGGCATACTCAGCTGTCGCCGACATTACCCTGTTGAAAGGAAACGGTTTTGGCTGGAAAGAAAAGACTTTAGTTAATTGAGCAGTTCATTATAAATTTATTCCTTGCACACCCTTAAGTCTGTCATTCAATTTAATTCAGCTTTATTTAGTTCTTGAATCAACCTTTCCCCTCTGTTTTTGTTTCTAAGCTTATTATTAAATACATAAAGATCATATTTTTGTCATATTGATTCCATTTATTGCGATGATTTTGACTGTCTAAGTAATTTAGTAGTTTTGTTTTATCAAAAATGAAATTGAAACAATAGAAAAAATTAACCTTGCTTATATATGTGTGCAGCTATATAATATCTAAACTAAAAGGTCCATTACTTAAGAAAATACGTGTCAATGGACATATCTTTTGGTTCCATTTATTTGTGGCTATTTAATAAGCGATTTTCTATGATTAATCATATTGCGGAATCATATTCCAGAGATGGTTTTCAGGGTATATTTAGACAACATTAAATTTGTTTGTTTTTTGATTGTACGAGTATATTAATTAATGATTGCAACTGTTAATCTTTAAATGCACATTCCGAACACTTTGATGTCTCATGTTTAAAAGATTCGACTAAACAAATGCATTCATATTTATTTGATTACTAAATTTACTTCTAACTCTATGCAAAAATTTACGATTAAACACCAGCATACTGTACAAGAAAAATGCATCATGTATTTCACATACAAAAATGTCTCTAACTTGAAAATGTATCCCTTGTTATTCGCTTGGTTAACAATTGGAGATGAGCTTTGATACGCGCAATGAAACAAACAGGATTAGATGAGTGTGGGTAATGGAGGGATATTGACCAGCAAATCAGGAAAAAAAATGAAGGTAAAATTAGCTATATCTAAATATTTACAGTAACAGGATTTGATCATATGGGAAACGAAATTTATTTCCCAACATGCACATACATTTGCAATCTTGCATCGACATAAAAAAACGAGCCTCCACGTTCTTACATCTATAGCAGCTCTAAAGAGAGGATCACAAAATGCCGTGCAATCTTTGACTCGTACGTATTAATGAAAATTTCCATCGTGCTTTGCCATATACATATGTATAGATTCGTGAGTGCCAGCTGCGTCAAAAAGACGAACATGTCCCCGAGCATTCGCATTAAATGCCCACGTGAAGAATTAGTGATTGAAAACAGAATCACGAACAAATAGGATTTCTAGAACTCCAGAAATCTAATTTATACTTGTAATATGACACAAGTTAAAAATGAACTCCAAACTTACTGGGATTCTTTCAACAAAGAAATATCTGAGGGTACTCGCAGCGGATTAGATCAAAGACAAGAGATGATTGGTACATATCAGTACTTCTAGAGAAGAGAAAACGCTCAACATCCGTTAATGTCAGTAGCGTAGGGTATAGGGATCTGCTGGTTGATGTCAGTGGCGTAGGGCGTAGGGATCTACTGGTCGACGTCAGTAGCGTAGGGCGCAAAGATCGAAGTTATCACAGGGCAGTGCCCCTGGTGGCAAATAGGCATGGGGAGACTGAAGGACTGGATGTTCAAGCTCTAAGCTGAGGCTAACCATTTTGGGGCGTGTGGTGGGCTGATGGATAACATTCCGAAGGTAAGTTCTGGTAGAAGATGTCAGTGTGTGCGGTTTACAGGCCCAGGTGGTTGTGAACAGTGCTGATCGGAAAACAACCAAAAAGGGAAAATTCTTGGAGATGGCGTGCTACAAAGCAGTAAGTCTTTGGCATGGTAGACTCCCAGTTCTTTTTCAGAGATGTCTGGAATGAGGTAAAGCTCCTCCCCCGTACGTCTGCTATGCTTAGTCTTCTCTCCGAGTTGGTCTTGCAGCACTCGGTGTTTTTCGTGCGGCTCAAGAGCCACTAGTGCGTCTGGCGAACAGTTTAATTGCCGCAACAACCGGTACGATTTACCGTGGCAAATCATGTACTAGCCAAACACGGTAACTAAGGCAAGATCGCTGCAGCAGTGTGATACGAAGAGCGCAGAGCACAGGTATTGGCGGATATCCTGCGGTCCCAATATTTCAGATCCAGATGGATATAGGCACGAATAGCGAGTAAGAGTATACGGTTTAGCCGCTCGAAAGCATTTGTTTGAGGAGATTAGGCTGCGGTCCGCTGGTGAGTAATACCATACTTGCCCATCAGCTCCCAAACCTAATCGATGTGAATTGGACTCCGTTGTTGGAGACAACATATTCTGGTACTCCAAATACATCGAAGACGCGTTTCCCTAAGAAGCTAATTATCGGGATGGTATGCATGTTACAAATCAGCTCAATGATTGGGAACTTTGACAGTTGGTCAAGAACCACGACAGCTCCGATGTGACCAGACCTCGAATGAGGATAAGGGCTGATGAGATCGATATACAAACGCTGGAACACACCCCCAGGTAATTCAAACTTGTCCATTGGAGGCCGAAGGACAGTATTGGGCACTTTGGTGCATATTTTTAATTGTCGTGCCGTTTTTGGCCAAAACAAATATATTTTCAGCCGCCGTACGTACGACCGTATCCACCGTGGGCACTCAGTGGGTGGTAATGAACACGTTCAATGAGATCGATGGTCAGTTCTTCAGGTACCCTTGACTTCCACTGTTCCTCTTCTTGTACGGTGTCTCCAGATGCATGACCCATTCTCTGAATAGTATGCGTCAGCTGGGTGCAGCCTGCCGATTTGAAGGTGGGATGGTCCAGGTCAATCAACAGGGAGTTGTCGTCCTTCTCGGCCTACTCGGCTCCTTCCGGAGCAAATATCCTCGATAAGGTATCCCGTACCACATGTTGGCTTCCTTTCCAATTGCAATTTTAATGTCCATCTCACCAAACGGCCATGAAGGTCAGTTTGACTAATCAGCCGTTTCAGGGACGCATGATTTGTAACGATTTCGAAGGGGTATCCTTCGATGCATGCCCGAAAACTTTTCACTGCCAACACCGCCGCCAAGCATTCTTGCTCAGAGGCAGTAAAGTTCCACTGGGCCGGTATAGGCTTGTGGGACATAAACGCAATGGGCATTTTCTCACCGTCTTCCGTAACCAGGACTAAGAATGCTCCCACTCCATGTTGACTCGCGTCACAATGGATTGAGAACAGTTTATTAAAGTCCGGGCTTTGTAGTACGGGGGCTGTTGTCAGACTCTTCTTTAGCTCTTCAAGGCTCGCAAGCCAGGCTCTTCCCGGGAGAACTTTCATCCCTTACGCAGCATGTCCGTCAAGGATGTGGTGGTGGTTGCATAATCATGTACAAATCGTTGGTACCATCCGCATAAACCTAGGAGTCTGCGTAACTCCTTGGTGGTCTTAGGCAGAGGAAAGGCATCAATCGCTTGTGCCTTTCCGGGTCGGTTTTGATGTTACCATGGCTATGGCCAGCATTACGAACTGACTCTTCTGTATGTTAATGGTTAACCCTACCTTCCGGATATGCAAAGCCACTTCCTGAAGCAGGCAGATGTGTTCGTCAAAGGTCTTCGTTATAAGCAATAAGTTGTTCAAGTATACGAAAACTTGGTGCCGTGAGTGCGGTGGTATTACTTTATCCATAAGGTGCGTCATTGTTTGGGGAGCATTACACAGTCCAAATGCCATGGTCACAAATCGGTACAAGGGGCGACCTGGGACCGTGAAGGCTGTCTTGTCATTTGAGCTAGGATCTAATGGGATCTGCCAGAGAGCGTCTTTGAGGTTCAAGCTCGTAATGAAGTGGGCTTCAGGTAACCAACTTAGGATACTCTCAATCAACGGTAGGGGATATGCATCCTTGACAGTGACGGCATTCAAACTTCGGGCATCTAAAAATAGTCGGACCTTATTCGGCTTAACAACTAAAGTGACCGGTGAGGCACATGTGCTCTGCGGTTCTTCGATCATACACACCATCGACAACACCAAAGTTGTCTTACCGATACTTTCCTAATCATGCGAACGAAAAGCCGATATCGCCAAGTTGAGTCGTAGCTGTTGATTGAAATCCAGTGCATGTCAAAGTGGGTGAAATGTTAGTGCCACATCATTGATGGTGGCGACAGAGTCGAGTATAGTGCTAGCAAATAATGCCGGGGCCAAATTAAATTTTCGGATGAAGTCAAACCCTAGATAAAGGTTCTGTGTCAGTTGGGATATAATGTAGAAACCCAGAAACTTGGTAACACCTTTAAAGATGACTTCCATCGTAAGCTTCCCCACTACGGAGTGACGAGTTCCGTCCGCCGTACTTAACCAGGTAGTAAAATTCTGGACTTGATCCACGTAGTTCGTTAGGACTTCTCTTGCAAAATCGGCTGCTACACAGTTGACACTGGACCCAGTATCAGTCAAGTCTGCCAGTCGATTTTGCAGGATCTGTACTGACGCGTATGGGTGAACGTCGTCCGTCAATGATTCGTCTGATTGGATTACACGCAACGCCTTCCTCGGCTGCCTCACTCTTCTCCAGAAACTCCGCATCCGACGCGTGGGTCACGTCTTTCTCGAAAGAGTGGTGAGAACGATCTCCGCATTGAAGATGCGCTGACAAGCAGCTAGGTAGTCTCGCAGTCTAACATGAAGAAGCTAAACATGCCAGCGAGTACTCCATTCATAGCCATTCCCCTGAAGGTTCAGCTTAATAGTGCGTGACGTTGGCGGAGGAACTTCAAGAGGACTGTGTTTGGCGGTGCGAATCAGCGAGGTTGGGGTCGTATCTGAGGCTTAGTTATCCATATCAACGAGTTCAGTGTCTTTTCCGTCAGGTTTTAGGAGTACCGGCGAATGTTTGCGGCACCGTCTGGCCAGTTTTTTCGCAACTTGCAATCTGCACAATCTGGGGCATAAGTGTCCGTTTTTCCGCAGCAGTAGGAGAAGATCGTTGGCCCAGCTGGACATGCAGAGAACCGGTGTCTCGACTGTCGGCAGTTCAAACAGGCTCTAGGGGTTGCAACTATTTCTACGAAAGGTTGGCCAGTTCCTAGTTCGGGCTCACAATCCAGAGGGACTCGACTCCTCGGGATATGTCAGCTCAGTGTCTACGTGACCAGTTGCTACTAATTTTGCAGTATGATTGCTTCATTGACTAGGTCCCGTCATGCAAGGTTGTGGACGAAAGTTTCCTCGCCGCTCATCTAGTCGTTCTTGTCTATGGGCATGGAGGCGTAGCGCTTGCACGGTATAGATTGGAACATGAAGAAGGCTGTTTTGAAGCTCCCTGATGGTCTTCACCAGTTTGGTCTCGGCTATAGGTGTTCGTAGCCGAGTTGTTAGGTATAGTATACTAGTATAAATTGGTCAAATGTTTCGTAAGGACCTTGTCTGCGCTTCCATATTTGTTCGTGCAATTCTCGTTCAGTAAGACCGTCATCAAAGTGGTTGCAAAGAGCCGCACAGAAGGAATTTCAATCAGTGCGTGCTACGGACTCTTTAAAACTGTCGTACCCTCCGGCGGCATCCCCGCTGAATAAGAGGTGTATGTGTCTAAGAAAGGCCGAGAGGTCACCTCCCAGCATACGGGCTACTAGTGACTGTATTCAGGAAACGAACCTATCCACTGGTGTTGCAGACTTAAAGCCAGTGAAGCTGAGTCGACAACCCTCCATTACGCGCGGGTCGGGTCCCGGGCTTAAGTCGCGAAGATCGGTGGACAATCCGCTTCATTGTTGAGCCCGCCGTACGGAACTGAGTTATGCGTTGTCGGTATGGGGGAGCGTGTGCGGTACTGAACCATGGTCTATATTCTGGGGCTCTGGGGACCATATCCGTTCTAGAAGTGGGCATAGCAGCATCTAGGTTCAGTTCCCAGCTCGGTGGAGTTCTTGCGTGACTGGGGTGCTGGCTATTCCTGAAGTTTTGGAACTCTCTCTCCGGACAGAATCGTGTCATTGCCAGATATGTTTGAGGGTGCTGTTGGGATGTCTGCCTGTGTTGCTGAAACTGGGTCCCCCCTGCCTACGGCTACTTGATTGTTTGACAGCATTTGGGCCTGGTCGTTAGTCCGGGGGTCTTTCGCAACTGCTCCACGGATAGGGGCTTGCGTTCCGAGGAGGTGTCGAGGGCACTCTGCTTGATTGGTTGTCTGCATAGAAGACAAATATTGGACGTTTGCAAAAGCTGCCAGACACAAGTACGATTGAATAGGCGTCCTCACTCCAATCTCACACTGGTAATGCCCTCTATGATGTCCTCGTAAGAGATCCCACAGTTGGCTGGCTGTATATGTTTGAACCGAGTCCAGCGTTTTTCTGGAGTCCACTTGGTTATCATGTCTGGAATGGATTACTAAAAACAAAATAGCGGTAAAGAAAACTCCTACTAACTGTGTAAAAAAACGTAGTTACTTGATTTGAGTAGCAGGCATTGGCGAGCTTAAAGTGAGCTATCCAAGAAAGGTTGTTTTGTGACTTCTTTACTTTCCAGCGGCGCCGATCTTCCATACGGGAATGAAAGCGAAAGGTGGTCTGCCGAAAAGAGGGTGCTCCTGGTCGATTTTTAAGTGTATGCCAACCCCAAGTACACTACAAAAATCGTCTCTAATCTACGTTAGTTGACTCGACGGTCAAAATCCCGACGCGTGGAAGCATTCCGTGCTTCGCAACTCCAGCATATGTCACCGGAACTTGAGCCAACACCACCCATCTACCACGTATAAAAAGATGGGGAGAATCTTTTCGCAGCATGAAGGCAAGGTAGCCTTCAATTTCCTTTAGAGTCCAGGTAGATAGGAGGGACCCATCTGGCTGACAGTTCCCATCGAGAAAATTGAAGTACCTTACAGGTTTTAACTTGGGACGATACATCGGAAGGAATCTGTTGCGAAAAAATATTAAACAAAGGAGAGCGGAACATACAACTCAAATGAAGTGACTGAGGGGGTACCTCACACAACTCCACTACTCCTGTCCGTGGGGCTCTAGTATTGAGGTACCGTACATCCTCCATAAATGGCCCAAACGTCAGAAGACGCAAATTTTTCCCCTGTAGGATGTTTATGGCCCCACGTTGGGCGCCATTTGTATTGATTTTCATGTCTTGCTCGTTCGAGATTTCCCGAAGGAAATCTAAACCGACCTCTCATCAGTTCTAAATCTGGAGTCTTGGAACGTGACAATGGACTGTATCCATCAGTCATCAAGTCCGGACACTCTTAGTCTACTTCGGGGTGCGCGTGCGGAACGTGAAAATGCGGAACGTGACAATGGACTGTACCCATCAGTCAACAAGTCGGGACACCTAGTCTACTCCGGGGTACGCGAGCAGACTTAGTCTGAGCTACAATACTCAGCCACCAGTTAAAACGCCCGGTTCAAGACGCGTCAAATTGCTTACATCGACACTACATTAAATTCACAACTTTGTTCCACGGAGAAGGATCAAAAACAACCGCTGAAAAATTACGCGCTTCCGATTATTACTCCACTCGAATTCAAACCGAAAACATCTACTCTAAGGAAAAACGCAAACTAAATCTATGGCACCATTGAGTAATTAAATAATACTGGAGTGGACAACCACGTGACAATATGGTTGCAACAACCCCTGCGACCACTTTTCCTACTGCTACGCTCTTGTTTACAACCTTAGAGAGAGCCAAATTGCACAAGCAAACATGACTGCTGCTCAATGTAAACAAATTTTCATACAATACCAAAAATTTGCTTTCTATTTGAAAACCCTTCAGCATTGTATGAAAAACATTAATATAATAACTACTCACTTGTGAAAGGAAACACGTACAGATCCTTTTCCACTATGATTTTTTCACGAAGGCACTACACATTTCATTTTGAAATTCTAAGTTAATTACACTTTGTCACACGTTAAAGTAACTTAAATCACAAACTTCAATCGAATGTTTAAACACTTGGAACGAATTTAGATCGCGAACACTTTCCACAGTTTTAATATCGGATAAAATTCGCGACGAAACTTGCAAATTGGCCAATTTGGCGTCCAATTTGCATCAGTAAACTTGACAGTCAGTTCACATCTAGTCAGCTTTTGGAACAAGAAAGCGACCAGCAAGAGGCAGACGGGGAGGAAATGACAGACTGTTCACTTGGAAGAGAGCAGAAACCGGTCGCATGCTCTCTCATGCATTTATATGAGCTTAGCCCATCCAGTTCTTATCAATCTTAGTATGGCACCGCGTACCGACCGCAACGCGAAACCGACCACTCGCAGATTACTGGAACCCTACCTTCTCGGCGGCATACTCACCTGTCGCCGACATTACCCTGCTGAAAGCGAAAGGTTTTGGCTGGAAAGAAAAGACAAGTTAATTGAGCAGTTCATTATAAATTTATTTCTTGCACACCCTTAAGTCTGTCATTTAATTTAATTCAGCTTTATTTAGTTCTTGAATCAACCTTTCCCTCTGTTTTTGTTTCTAAGCTTATTATTAAATGCATAGAGATCATATTGTTGTCATATTGATTCCATTTTTTGCGATGATTTTGACTGTCTAAGTAATATAGTAGTTTTGTTTTATGAAAAGTGAAATTGAAATAATAGAAAAAATTAACCTTGCTTATATATGTATGCGGCTATATAATATCTAAGCTAAAAGATCCATTTTTTAAGTAAATACGTGTCAATGGACATATCTTTTGGTTCCATTTATTTGTGGCCATTTAATAAGCGATTTTCTATGATGAATCATATTGCGGAATCATATTCCAGAGATGGTTTTCAGGGTATATTTAGACAACATTAAATTTGTTTGTTTTTTGATTGCACGAGTATATTAATTAATGATTGCAACAGTTAATCTTTAAATGTACATTCCGAACACTTTGATGTCTCATGATTAAAAGATTCGACTAAACAAATGCATTCATATTTATTTGATTACTAAATTTACTTCTAACTCTATGCAAAAATTTACGATTAAACACCAGCATACTGTACAAGAAAAATGCATCATGTATTTCACATTTAAAAATGTCTAACTTAAAATGTATCCCTTGTCAGTTGCTTGGTTAACAATGGGAGAAGAGCTTTGATACGCGTAATGAAACAAACAAGATTAGATGAGTGTGGGTAATGGAGGGATATTGACCAGCGAATCAGAAAAAAAAATGAAGGTAAAATTAGCTATATCTAAATATTTACAGTAAGAGGATTTGATCATATGGGAAACGAAATTAATTTCCCAAAATGCACATACAATTGCAGTCTTGCATTGACATAAAAAAACGTACCTCCACGTTCTTTCATCTATAGCAGCTCTAAAGAGAGGATCACAAAATGCCGTGCAATCTTTGACTCGTCGGAATTCCGCTACATCGTAAAGTATGATTCATAACACGCCGGGGAACGCGTACGCCAAGTTCAAGTGGAGTATCGACGGTAGCACTACAATTGTGTTCGATTTCAGCCAATCTGGCAAGGATGGTGGTCGAAGTCAAAGTCAAAAGCGCTTTATTTAATACTAATCGTTGTAAATTTTAAAAGAATATAAAGGAAATTCCAAACAATAACAATCAAAAAACTTAATGGCCCAAATGGCTCTCTAAATTTGTACGTTATCGTTACCTCATATCATCAAAAACAAAAAAACTATAGCAAATTCAATTAATTACGATTATTATATATTTTTAAAATTTAATTGGCAAAAGGAGGAAAAACCAACCAACACTATCCTAAAATTATTTATAATCAAAACACAACAGTGAAACTTTGATCCTACACCTAATATGCTGTAACTTATTTCTAATAATGGATGGTGGTCGAATATTTGATTGATAAAACGGATATCTACAGGATATGTTTTTGCTCGGAAATAACACGAACGCCTTACTTAAGGATAGAACAGTGCCTGCTTGTTTTTTTTGAACGCTTGATGTACGTATTAATGAAAATTTCCATCGTGCTTTGCCATATGGATCCATGAGTGGCAGCTGCGTCAAAAAGATGAACGTGTTCCCGAGCATTCGCATCGAATGCCCACGTGAAGAATTGGTGATTGAAAACAGAACCACGAAAAAATAAGATTTCTGTAACTCCACAAATCTAATTCATACTTGCAATTGCACAAAAGTTAAAAATGTTTTGGAACGTTGCCGAAGCAAAAATTAAATAGGATCCAGAAAACTAACTCCAAACCTACTTGGAGTCTTTCAACAAAGAATTTCTGAAGGTACTCGCAGCGAATTAGATTAAAGGCAAGAGGTGATAAGTAAATATCATTACTTCTAGAGAAGAGAAAGCGCTCAACATCCGCTGATGTCAGTGGCGTAGGGTTCTGCTGGTTGACGTCAGTGGCATAGGGCGTAGGGATCTGCTGTTCGCTCTCAGTAGCGTAGGGCGCAAAGATCAAAGTTATCATCACACACAGTAGTTGGATGAAGTACCGGCAAGTCGTGCGACTGTGAAAAAAGTAAGCTTATAATTATGTCCAAGTGCAAATATATGCAGTAAATTTCAATTAGACTTGCGCAACACATTCAAATAGGGTACAAAATCATATTTCTCAATTTGTATGCTTCAGTGGTCGCGAGTGAGTGTTCAATGTGGGTAAAATAATAAAGAAAATAAATAGTAAATAACCTGATCGCTGCGAAAGTTAATAGGCTTTCTTTGTTTGTGCAATAATTGATCATTTAAAGTGAAGAAAACCCATTTTTTTGCATTTACAGCTTTAATTCTAACGCGCGATAAGTTCAGTAGAAACATGTGAGTATATGTATTGTCAATTTCAATTCAGAAACTTTTAAATCATAACTAAATACAATTTCTATTCTAATCACGCAAGCTCTAATTTCAGCGAATTTATCTATAGTTGTTAGAAAATGGTCTTTTTTAGAGTCCTTAAAAAAATATTATCAAACTTTTATCGAGCTAACAGAATATTATCCCAAATCCATCTAGATGAGGAAGATATTTATCTCCGCCTATCACTGCAATGGCTCAGTCTCGTTTGGCTTCATATTTAGGCTTATGACCAGTAAATGGTCCTTTTCAGGGCTGTAAGACTATAAACAAAAAATAAAAAATCAACTATCAAGAGTGGAAGCTCCCTCAAGGCGAAAAAATAACCTTACTTTGTTTTTAATCGTTTCAGGTCCCATCGCCTCTAGCTAGATAGACAACAGATTTGTTTACTTTCATGGGATGGAATTCCATTCAATAGTATGGCTCCTGGCGAGAGACTATAGAGCGGTGTTGCTATATATCCAGGATGGCAAACTATAACTGAATCTTTTCAGGGCCCTAAAATAAATAAACAAACAGTAAAAAAGCTATTTTAAGTCAAATAAGTTCTTCTCAGGGCTAAAAAATGCCTTGCTTTCTTTTTGCTCGTTTCGAGTCAAACCGTCCCCATCTGGAAGGAAGCTGGATCAGCTTAGTTTGATGGAATTGAATTCATCTATTCTATTCATCAATTATCGGATGCTGAAGTTTCAATGGTGCGGCAAAAATATTGCATATACTGAATTTAACTTAACATTAAAAGTAGCTCTAAATGTTCTAATTGATGATCGCATTATTTTGAAGTGGGGTGATAATTTTGTCTACATGGGAATTCACTAAACGAATCATTTCAGAACACATTGCCTCCAACAAGATAGACTCCGGTCGTGCTTACTTAAATGGGATGGAATTTGGTTCAATTGTATTTCTGCTGGCGAAAGACTCTAGGTCTGTGTTGCTGCATATCTGGGGTGGCGGACTATAAATGGCCCTTTCCAGGGCCCTGAAGAACTAAAAAACTTCCCGTTGGCAGCACCAGCTGGATAGGTAAATTTCTCGTACGTAGCGTAAGGGTTCGAAAAAGAATTTGGCTTGCCTACTACTCTTACTGCAGTTTTTGCAGCACTGCATGGGTATTTATTAAAATAAAAAGAATCTGTCACCGTTCGTATTTGGAGACCCTTCATAGGAGTGCCAATGTTTTGCTAATCAAATTGAGTTGCACACGTATGGATCACATATTGAAAATTAGCGGGTAATAAATTGTTATAAACATATAAATACTGGTTTCGCCCTTCTCACATTTGCTGTTTACACATTTCACAGTGTTTACCATACAAAGGTGATAACTTTTTGGCTTAAATAGCTCAAATAGTTGATTTCAAAAGATTTCCATAAAAGTTTAATCAGCACTTGCATTGTCATTAATATATACGTTTTCGATTCTTTTCTGAACCATCAGGGACCGTCATTTTGAATTTTTATTGAAAACGGCTGCTAAAAATATTAAGCTGTAAATTTTTCAATTTCTTATTTGTCATCCAATTTGCATAATTAAATTAAATCTGCTTGCCTTAATAACTTATAATTTCAAGTTTTATCGGAATCTGTTGAGAAACTTGGCTGCTAGAGGGCTACGGAAATAAAAAAAAATGTTTATGTCACTCCCCTGTATGGGGAGACCCCCTTAAACACTTAAAAATATTTTCTTACACTACAAATTTCAAGAGGCACCACTTTTGAACTACGTAGAAAATTTCCTCATTCTATCTCATGTGTTTTGTGAGAAAACTTGTTGTGACGCACGAACAAACGGACGGACAGACAGACAAGTCAGGATTTTATAATTTTTTATGGTATTGTTAAAAATATTTTACAATACTTGAAAAATAGTCTGATTTATAAATACTTTCAAGTTGTCATTTAAAACGTTTCCATGAAAAAAATTCATTATTTCAGTTGCTACTAAAATAGCGAATTGCGTTTGCCTTCTGACCTTTGGGGGCCACCATTTTGAATGCATGCATTTGATGTTGGATTATTTTAAATCTTTGTGTGCTTGGACTTCATTAATCAATGCGCCAAACCTCGTTCAAGGTAGAGTTTCACTCTAGACAGGGCAAAATAATTCAATTTTTAGTGAAAATGGCAGCTAAAAATATTAGGTTTTAAATTTTCGACTTTTTTATTTTTCATTCAATTTTAATAATTTTCTGCAAAATACAAGAACATAGTACAGAAATCCATAATCTCAAGTTTCATAAAAATCTGCTGGAGAATGTGGCCGCTAGAGGGCCACGAAAACCTGAAAAAACGCATAATTAAACCACCGCCATTTTGAACTTTGCTCATGCATGATTACTGAAATGTTAAAGACTGTAGATCTAAGTAATGGCTATTTTGAAACCAAGTTTCATATATGTTGGACCAAAATTGCGACTTTTCGAAGCCTTTGAAGTTTTGAGCTTCAACTGGCCGCCATTTTGTTGTTTTGCAATGTGACTTCCAGTTTTTTTAAGTAATTCTTTAGATATATATAATTTCTATCAAACTTCTGAATTTCATGAACATCTGTTAAACGCTTTGACCACTATTACAACAACAACATTTTGCACGTTTTTCAACCTTTGAGCGGCCGCCATTTTGTTGCTTCCATACCGACTTTGGATTTTTTATTGCGAGATTATCACATACATCAATGAACCTTTGTATCAAATTACATCCAAATCGGAGCTTTACTAGGGTCACAACAGAAATCACAAAATTTGGTGAAAAGCGGAGGAAAATTGCAACACAAATTTCGTTATATCCCAGATATATATATATATATATATATATATATATATATATATATATATATATATATATATATATACATATATGTATATATATATATATATAAATATATATATATATATATGATACTCTCCGCAATAGATAAATTTCTCTCGAGAAATTTCCATAAAAGAGTTGAAAAGTAACTATAAAGGCTAATAAGCCCGTATTGCTTTGTTTTGCATTGTTTCAGGTCACATCACCTCTGTCCGACTGGGAAGAATCTGAACCAGCTTAGTTCAATGGAATGCAATTCATCTGTTCTTGGGTATGGGCAATCATTAAATGCTGAAATTTCAACGGTTGTAATGATTTTTTTAATGCCCGTGTAGGACACGGGTGCCGATGGTCTGGCATAAGTGTCAGCGAGCTATAAACAACACCGAGCTCAGCTAACTAGCTTCGCTTATCGACCGCGTACGCGTGCTTGACGACTAGCATTTGCGGGATCATATGAGGCGGGTTCTTGTCGAGCCACGAAGCTACACTACAAAATACTTATCACGCATACTCTACTCTACAAGACGCACCTATCAATTTTTATTGTCTTTAGAAAAGTTCTATTAGGTGTCAATTAAGCTACTCTATAGTAATTCAATGTTTTTTGCCTCGTTAAAGTTAGCGGACACGGAGGCTTGAGACAAACGCAAACATTACACAAAAAGCAACCGTTACTTTCACAGAAGAAGGTCGTTGCATTACAAGGGAAATGTCAAACCTAAAGATGTTAAAGTGGCTGAAGTGAACCACTCATCTCTGCCTAAAGGATGGAAACTTGACGGATGCAGTTTACTTTACACTAGTAAAACAACAAACTAAGCAGATTCGACGGGGTGACCACCTTATCTCTTCAGGAGCAGCCACTCCTGATCACCACGGGGCTGCTCGACTGCTTATGTTTATTACAGGACAGTCTCTTCGATGCCAACCCAGACATGGAGAGACTGAAGGGTTTCACTCTTCACTAGTAAAGAAACAATTGTTTCCGCAGTGGAGAGATGGTTGTTATAATTTTAGGCCCCTCTCCTTGAATACAAGTCCCTGTCTTCAACGAATGTATGCTAATAAAAACCGCTAACTAATCATAGAAACAAATCAGGTGTCGGTCAGGACTAATTGATGATGCGGATTTTATCACTGCCGGTCATCAGATTAGCCCCCAGCAAAAAGTGACGCAACTCCAAGCAGTGTATTTGAAAACCCCTGGCACCATCAGTTTGTTCAAAATTAGAACTGTCCGACTACAAACTTTATAAAAATGTGCAAACCTTTCTTTTGGTAGCATTAAGGGACGAACTACTCTATAACATCATCGGCATGTTCAGGCGGCAGAGCCACCACGAACGAAGAACTCCAGAAGATGCTAAAGACCTTATTATATCGAAGACAAGACAAACAACACCAAAAGAAAGTTTATCTGTGACTCTATCTTTACTTTATGGAACCCTCCAAAGTATGCTACGTTAATATCAAATGGTGAGGGCGACAATTAAAAATTGAATCGGTTCATCTGCCGACAGCAAAATTAAAAATGTGAGAACTCGAAGGAGAGTGATGTTGTTTCCCCTTCGGGCCCCACGTTGGGCGCCATTGTAATGATTTAATAGTTTACGTCCGAACGCGGAACCGACCTCTCATCGGTTCTAGACGTTAAGTCTGAGTAGTGCCAACGGATGGTACCAACCGGTCAACCAATCCGTGCACCGTAACCCATTTACGCGGTGGCTGCTTGTCGGCCAACTAGATCGGAGAGGATTTCGGTCGCGGTTCTCCGAATGGGTTACGCTCATTTACATATTTTAGCCACCTATACACGCCCGTTTTCAAACGCGTTACAAAACAAAACCATACGGAGACGAAACCTATTCTACGTTACTCCGTATTTCTTCCTATGACCAGTCAAAAGAACAAAATCTAATTTTTATTTCGCGTTCCCGAATTCCCGACGCGGTACCGAAAAGTATACTACGTTAACTCAACCCGACGAAAGCTACGTTAAGGAAAAATCAAAAACAACTAAGGTACTGTGTACCGCGCGCGACGCGAAACTGACCTCAGCGGATTTTGTCTAAACCCTACCCTTGCGACGGCATACTTACCCTGCACCTCAGTTCCCGCTCAAAAGTAGAACTACTGGAAAGGAAAGTCGTTGTTAGTATTTAGCAATTCATTTTCGTCTTTATTTTTTTTTCTTTAAAGAGAAATCCGGAGAAAAAAGTTTTAAAATTATAATTCTTTCCAACTGAATTATCAAAGTTAAAAATTATCTACTGGTATCATGTAAAAATTCTCTCAAATCACATACATTAATATTTAGGTATAAATACATGCATGAGTGGCCGTCTACCCTTCTATAACTCATGAGAATAGGAATCGATTGTTCAATAAAAACATACATTAAATCGAAAAAAAGCAATCCATTATTGGTTGTGTTTTAAAGTGTGAAACGTATACGTTTTCTGTGGTTATGCATAACAGTTAAATGGTAGTTATGTAAGAATTGGCTTGGTGAAATAGAGCCCAGCTCAAATAAATCGTTCATAGATGCTAATACTCAAATCGAATATACCTTTTAATTCAAATTACAGAAAAATACATTCTATTTAAGAGGCCAAATAAAAATGTGAAATCTATTTTTCTGAAACAAAATTGTAATTTTTGAATTTTTCTTGTCATGAAATGGTCTGATTTATTTTCATTACTTAATTCATCTTTTTATACCAATTGGAGTTTAAACGTTATTTTAGCCACACTATTCCCCAAACCGAATCCTTTACTATCTATTTATATTTGCTTCATGATCTGATGACCTTATTCTGAGTTTTTTACATCATATTATTCACTTAAGATTAATTATCTTCTTTTTAACTTCATCAATGTAATATAATTACTTTTAATTAATATTAACGTGATCGATAAATATACACCTAAGTAAGAAATTATTCGTAATATTGATAAATATATCCACGGAAAATTAAAAAAAAAAATAATATATTAAAATTAAATAATAGTTGAATCATTATTTATATATAAAACATTAACATTGTCTCTTCGAATATTAATATATAATTTAATATTATTATATTATGCAACATCACATTATGTTTTTTTGTTTAATGTTCTTTTTGTTGTTTTCTGTGTTTTTTAAAAGAAAATGAGACAAAATTTACGTATGAATAGTGGAAATTGCGCACTTCCAACATTTATATGAAAGACTACATTCTCATCGTGAATATATATATATATATATATATTTTTTTGTTGTTATTATTCCCTCGCCTTTTATATAATATGTTATTAGTTATGGACACTTCATTTATAACATGATGGAATGAATGCAGGGAAATTCAAGTATGACCTGAATTGTTTAAAACTTATTTTTCAGTTAAGTTTATAGTGAAAGCAGCTTTATAAATAGTTCTTTTGTAATATCCTCATCAAACGATCGATGATGAATTAGAATACGTTAGCCAAATGCAATTAGAATCGTTTCCTATTTCGTTGGGATGAATCTAGAATTCTAGATATTTGATATTGCTTCTTAATTAGAACGAGCGAATGTTAGCAAAATTGAAATTTCAATTAAGGTCTCTTTTGGAAATCAAGTTGTACTCATGTATTCCATATCATCAATGATCATATCTCTATTCAATAAGTCTAATGTTGCGAACAAAAGGCTCAAATTTCATACTGCCGCCATAAATAAAACTGACTTATTTGGGTCCTTTAGTTTGTGTTACTGAATCTAAGGTTCTTTCTGGTTTAGTCTTTCAACTAATTCTTTTAAAACGAATAAGTCGGAAACATCAAAATTTTGAAAAAAAAAAAATTTGAATCTGTCTTAACTATTATAGCTTACTCTTAACCGACTCGTCAATTTTGATTAACACGTTTTAGATGTATAGTTTATGTGTATGCATGTTTGTGTGATGTTTATTTTCTATGTTTGGTACTCACTATATGTCCGTGGATGACCGCCGTAACTTGGCTCCTGTAATAGTGGAGTACGACCATTGCTCAATTCTTTGGCAGCTGTGGATAAAGTGTAATCCCAACTTGTATCTGAATCACTCCTTGCATCCGTTAAGTTTTTCGGGCTTTGCATACTCAATTTTCAAAGTGCAACATCCCGAATATATGTCGCTCCATGTAAATTGTCACGTGCTCCTGTGCTGATTCAAGACTGTCGAATTCAACCATCGTTTGTACTCCATTCCTTTTGAAGATTACAATCCTCTGTACTTGGCCGTGTGGGTGGCAAATCTTGTGTAGAACGTCCACTGTAATTGGATAAAATGGATTTCTAATGGTGAACAGCAAAATATGATTTAGTCTGGTCGTTACCGGTCGCTTTGTAAATTTGCTGCGTTGCTGGTTCTTCGTGTAAGTGAAACCGAATGGTGGAGATCTGAGAATCGAATTTTGGCTGTGCCGTCAGTTGTTTATTTTAGATTCGAGCGTAGAAGACGTCGTTCCTAGCGCTTCTGTTAATCGCGAATAGTACAACTTAAACCGGAACTAGCGCCAGGAACAAGTCCCCACATCAGCTGAGTGAGAGCGTACTTTCTTAACCTTATCTAGTCCTCGAATCAAATCAGTACGTAGCCTGTCGTTATCTTGGTGCCCTAGTGCACTGTTGTCTTTTGTTGACGAGCGCTACCTAGCTGTGACTTGACACGGTGGAGTAACTGAAATATCTCAACGGTGCTTCATGTAGATCGTGGCATACCGTACGAACGGAAAGTGAATGGGCACGCTATAGGTTCTGTAGTATTTAGTCTTGCTAATGTTGCGTGACGATTCCCTAAGAAAGATTTACTTATGTTGAAAACTTATTCCTTCCTCGAGAAAAAACTTTATACTCACTTTGTTCACGAGATATGTCTTCACCATTGGTCACTTTTCCACGGCACTCACTACTCCACACAGCTGCCATGTGGCTGTCAAAATTCTGTTGGCATCCCACGATAAAATAAACGTGGGATGTGCACTGGTCGCAACCAACGTAAAATGACAAGCCACCTAGCAGCAAAGTGTGTCAGTAGTGGTCACCAGCGGCGTCGCATGATTCATTACAGGGCAGTGTCCACGATGCCTACGAGGCATGGGGAGACTGAAGGAAACGCTGCTTAGCGCTATGGCGTTTTTTTTTCTTCTCTCTCAGCGTCGTAGGTCTTTGGCATGGTAGACCCCCAGCTCCCTTCCGGACATGTCCACAATGAGGAACCGCGTGGGACTTAAAACTTGTAAGACTCGACACTTCACGAACTTCTTGTCTAGCTTGGCAGTGTAGTGCCGACCTGCTTCACTTTGTCTTAAATTCCGTCGGTAGATTTCGTCGCCTGCCTTGAAGCCAGAAGGATGGGATCGCAGATTGTACCGCTCCTCCCCCACCCATCTACTGTCTTCAATCCTCTCCCGGATTTGTTCTCGTAGAACTTGGAGTTTCTCGCGTGGCTCCAGCACCACTATTGGGTCTTCCAACCCTTTCAACTGCCGCAATAGCAGGTACGAGTTTCCGTGGCAGATCATATGCTGGCCGAACACGGCAAAGTATGAAGAGATGCCTGTGGTGGAGTGGTAAGACGAACGCAGGGCACAGGTGATGGCGGAAATCCTGCGGTCCCAATCCTTCTGATCCGGTTGGACGTAGGCCGGAATGGCGGCTATAAGGGTGCGGTTCAATCGCTCGGATGCATTGGCTTGCAAAGAATAAACGGCAGTCCGCTGATGCGTAATGCCATACTTCTCCATTAATTCTCGGAATCTAGACGAGGTGAACTGAACTCCGTTGTCGGAGACCAGCTTCTCCGGTACTCCAAATATATGGAAAACGCGATTTTCCAGAAAACTGACTATGGGGCCGGTGTGCAGGTTTCAAAGAGGTTCCACGATCGGAAATTTGGACAAGTGGTCCAGGACCACGACAGCTCCCGTGTGTCCCGAAGTCGAGCGAGGGTACGGACCGAAGAGATCTTTATACATGCGCTGGAACACCCGCTCCTGTAGTTCGAATTTTCCCATCGGGGGCCGACGAACAGTATTGGGCGCTTTAGTGCATTTGCACAGCTCACAAGCGGCTACGTACTTTTTCACTTGTTGCGCCATCTCAGGCCAACAGAAGTAAGTCCTCAGTCGCCGAAGCGTACGACCATAACCGCCGTGTGCACTTAATGGGTGGTCATGAGCCCGCTTAATCAATTCGCATGTCAGTTCTTCGGGCACCCATAACTTCCACTGTTCCTCTTCTTGAATGGGGTCTCCGGAGGCGTGTCTCGTCCGCTTGTATATAAATCCCTCCGTCACCCGTAGTTCTGGCAGCTGTGGCAACTGGTCCTGCATCGTATCATCAGCTGGATATAACTTGCTGACTTGAAGGCGGGATGGTCCAAGTCGATCCATAGGGGGCTGTCGTCCTCCTGGGCCAACTCGGCTCCTTCAGGGGCGAACATCCTTGATAGTGTGTCCGGTACCACGTGCTGACTTCCCTTGCGGTGTCTTATCGTGAAGTCAAATGCCTGTTATTTCAAGGCCCATCTGGCCAAGCGGCCGTGGAGATCAGTTTGGCTCATCAGCCATTTTAGTGACGCATGATCAGTGACGATTTCAAAAGGATGTGCTTCTACATATGCTCGAAAACGTTTCACAGCCACCAGGCATTCCTGCTCCGAGACCGTGTAGTTCCGCTGGGCCTGGTTCAGCTTGTGAGACATGAAGGCTATAGGTCTCTCCTCGCCGTCTTGTGCAACCTGGACTAAGACTGCTCCCACCCCATGTTGACTCGCGTCACAATGGATTGAGAACGGTTTTTCAAAGTCCGGGCTGTGCAGTACGGGGGCTGTAGTCAGACTCTTCTTTAGCTCTTCAAAGGCTCGCAAGCTGGGCTCTTCCCAGACGAACTTACGACCCTTACGCAGCATGTCGGTCAAAGGAGTGGTAATGGTGGCATAATCACGTACAAATCGCTGGTACCATCCGCATAAGCCTAGGAGTCGGCGTAATTGCTTGGTGGTCTTGGGTAATGGAAAAGCGTCAATCGCTTGAGTCTTGTCCGGATCGGTCTTGATATTGCCATGCCCAATGATGTGACCTAAATACTTCACCTCCGTCATCACGAACTGACTCTTCTGTATGTTGATGGTTAATCCTGCCCTCCGGATGTGTGGAGCCACCTCCTGAAGCAGGTCGATGTGTTCGTTAAAGGTGTAAATGGTCCTTTTCAGGGCTGTAAGACTATAAACAAAAAATAAAAAAATCAACTATCAAGAGTGGAAGCTCCCTCAAGGCGAAAAAATAACCTTACTTTGTTTTTAATCGTTTCAGGTCCCATCGCCTCTAGCTAGATAGACAACAGATTTGTTTACTTTCATGGGATGGAATTCCATTCAATAGTATGGCTCCTGGCGAGAGACTATAGAGCGGTGTTGCTATATATCCAGGATGGCAAACTATAACTGAATCTTTTCAGGGCCCCAAAATAAATAAACAAACAGTAAAAAAGCTATTTTAAGTCAAATAAGTTCTTCTCAGGGCTAAAAAATGCCTTGCTTTCTTTTTGCTCGTTTCGAGTCGAACCGTCCCCATCTGGAAGGAAGCTGGATCAGCTTAGTTTGATGGAATTGAATTCATCTATTCTATTCATCAATTATCGGATGCTGAAGTTTCAATGGTGCGGCAAAAATATTGCATATACTGAATTTAACTTAACATTAAAAGTAGCTCTAAATGTTCTAATTGATGATCGCATTATTTTGAAGTGGGGTGATAATTTTGTCTACATGGGAATTCACTAAACGAGTCATTTCAGAACACATTGCCTCCAACAAGATAGACTCCGGTCGTGCTTACTTAAATGGGATGGAATTTGGTTCAATTGTATTTCTGCTGGCGAAAGACTCTAGGTCTGTGTTGCTGCATATCTGGGGTGGCGGACTATAAATGGCCCTTTCCAGGGCCCTGAAGAACTAAAAAACTTCCCGTTGGCAGCACCAGCTGGATAGGTAAATTTCTCGTACGTAGCGTAAGGGTTCGAAAAAGAATTTGGCTTGCCTACTACTCTTACTGCAATTTTTGCAGCACTGCATGGGTATTTATTAAAATAAAAAGAATCTGTCACCGTTCGTATTTGGAGACCCTTCATAGGAGTGCCAATGTTTTGCTAATTAAATTGAGTTGCACACGTATGGATCACATATTGAAAATTAGCGGGTAATAAATTGTTATAAACATATAAATACTGGTTTCGCCCTTCTCACAGTTGCTGTTTACACATTTCACAGTGTTTACCATACAAAGGTGATAACTTTTTGGCTTAAATAGCTCAAATAGTTGATTTCAAAAGATTTCCATAAAAGTTTAATCAGCACTTGCATTGTCATTAATATATACGTTTTCGATTCTTTTCTGAACCATCAGAGGCCGTCATTTTGAATTTTTATTGAAAACGGCTGCTAAAAATATTAAGCTGTAAATTTTTCAATTTCTTATTTGTCATCCAATTTGCATAATTAAATTAAATCTGCTTGCCTTAATAACTTATAATTTCAAGTTTTATCGGAATCTGTTGAGAAACTTGGCTGCTAGAGGGCTACGGAAATAAAAAAAAATGTTTATGTCACTCCCCTGTATGGGGAGACCCCCTTAAACACTTAAAAATATTTTCTTACACTACAAATTTCAAGAGGCACCACTTTTGAACTACGTAGAAAATTTCCTCATTCTATCTCATGTGTTTTGTGAGAAAACTTGTTGTGACGCACGAACAAACGGACGGACAGACAGACAAGTCAGGATTTTATAATTTTTTATGGTATTGTTAAAAATATTTTACAATACTTGAAAAATAGTCTGATTTATAAATACTTTCAAGTTGTCATTTAAAACGTTTCCATGAAAAAAATTCATTATTTCAGTTGCTACTAAAATAGCGAATTGCGTTTGCCTTCTGACCTTTGGGGGCCACCATTTTGAATGCATGCATTTGATGTTGGATTATTTTGAATCTTTGTGTGCTTGGACCTCATTAATCAATGCGCCAAACCTCGTTCAAGGTAGAGTTTCACTCTAGACAGGGCAAAATAATTCAATTTTTAGTGAAAATGGCAGCTAAAAATATTAGGTTTTAAATTTTCGACTTTTTTATTTTTCATTCAATTTTAATAATTTTCTGCAAAATACAAGAACATAGTACAGAAATCCATAATCTCAAGTTTCACAAAAATCTGCTGGAGAATGTGGCCGCTAGAGGGCCACGAAAACCTGAAAAAATGCATAATTAAACCACCGCCATTTTGAACTTTGCTCATGCATGATCACTGAAATGTTAAAGACTGTAGATCTAAGTAATGGCTATTTTGAAACCAAGTTTCATATATATTGGACCAAAGTTGCGACTTTTCGAAGCCTTTGAAGTTTTGAGCTTCAACTGGCCGCCATTTTGTTGTTTTGCAATGTGACTTCCAGTTTTTTTAAGTAATTCTTTAGATATATATAATTTCTATCAAACTTCTGAATTTCATGAACATCTGTTAAACGCTTTGACCACTATTACAACAACAACACTTTGCACGTTTTTCAACCTTTGAGCGGCCGCCATTTTGTTGCTTCCATACCGACTTTGGATTTTTTATTGCGAGATTCATCACATACATCAATGAACCTTTGTATCAAATTACATCCAAATCGGAGCTTTACTAGGGTCAGAACAGAAATCACAATTTTTCGTCTAAAATGGCCGCCATTTTGTTTTTGCCCGGCCGATATAGCTGGTTCACAAACTTAACCGAGATATTTATCCAATACACCTTTTCTGAAAATTTGGTGAAAAGCGGAGCAAAATTGCAACACAAATTTCGTTATATCCCAGATATATATATATATATATATATATATATATATATATATATATATGTATATATATATATATATATATATATATATATATATATATATATATAAATATATATATATATATATATATATATATATATGATACTCTCCGCAATAGATAAATTTCTCTCGAGAAATTTCCATAAAAGGGTTGAAAAGTAACTATAAAGGCTAATAAGCCCGTATTGCTTTGTTTTGCATTGTTTCAGGTCACATCACCTCTGTCCGACTGGGAAGAATCTGAACCAGCTTAGTTCAATGGAATGCAATTCATCTGTTCTTGGGTATGGGCAATCATTAAATGCTGAAATTTCAATGGTTGTAATGATTTTTTTAATGCCCGTGTAGGACACGGGTGCCGATGGTCTGGCATAAGTGTCAGCGAGCTATAAACAACACCGAGCTCAGCTAACTAGCTTCGCTTATCGACCGCGTTCGCGTGCTTGACGACTAGCATTTGCGGGATCATATGAGGCGGGTTCTTGTCGAGCCACGAAGCTACACTACAAAATACTTATCACGCATACTCTACTCTACAAGACGCACCTATCAATTTTTATTGTCTTTAGAAAAGTTCTATTAGGTGTCAATTAAGCTACTCTATAGTAATTCAATATTTTTTTGCCTCGTTAAAGTTAGCGGACACGGAGGCTTGAGACAAACGCAAACATTACACAAAAAGCAACCGTTACTTTCACAGAAGAAGGTCGTTGCATTACAAGGGGAATGTCAAACCTAAAGATGTTAAAGTGGCTGAAGTGAACCACTCATCTCTGCCTAAAGGATGGAAACTTGACGGATGCAGTTTACTTTACACTAGTAAAACAACAAACTAAGCAGTTTCGACGGGGTGACCACCTTATCTCTTCAGGAGCAGCCACTCCTGATCACCACGGGGCTGCTCGACTGCTTATGTTTATTACAGGACAGTCTCTTCGATGCCAACCCAGACATGGAGAGACTGAAGGGTTTCACTCTTCACTAGTAAAGAAACAATTGTTTCCGCAGTGGAGAGATGGTTGTTATAATTTTAGGCCCCTCTCCTTGAATACAAGTCCCTGTCTTCAACGAAAGTATGCTAATAAAAACCGCTAACTAATCATAGAAGCAAATCAGGTGTCGGTCAGGATTAATTGATGATGCGGATTTTATCACTGCCGGTCATCAGATTAGCCCCCAGCAAAAAGTGACGCAACTCCAAGCAGTGTATTTGAAAACCCCTGGCACCATCAGTTTGTTCAAAATTAGAACTGTCCGACTACAAACTTTATAAAAATGTGCAAACCTTTCTTTTGGTAGCATTAAGGGACGAACTACTCTATAACATCATCGGCATGTTCAGGCGGCAGAGCCACCACGAACGAAGAACTCCAGAAGATGCTAAAGACCTTATTATATCGAAGACAAGACAAACAACACCAAAAGAAAGTTTATCTGTGACTCTATCTTTACTTTATGGAACCCTCCAAAGTATGCTACGTTAATATCAAATGGTGAGGGCGACAATTAAAAATTGAATCGGTTCATCTGCCGACAGCAAAATTTAAAATGTGAGAACTCGAAGGAGAGTGATGTTGTTTCCCCTTCGGGCCCCACGTTGGGCGCCATTGTAATGATTTAATAGTTTACGTCCGAACGCGGAACCGACCTCTCATCGGTTCTAGACGTGAAGTCTGAGTAGTGCCAACGGATGGTACCAACCGGTCAACCAATCCGTGCACCGTAACCCATTCACGCGGTGGCTGCTTGTCGGCCAGCTAGATCGGAGAGGATTTCGGTCGCGGGTCTCCGAATGGGTTACGCTCATTTACATATTTCAGCCACCTATACACGCCCGTTTTCAAACGCGTTACAAAACAAAACCATACGGAGAGGAAACCTATTCTACGTTACTCCGTATTTCTTCCTATGACCAGTCAAAAGAACAAAATCTAATTTTTATTTCGCGTTCCCGAATTCCCGACGCGGTACCGAAAAGTATACTACGTTAACTCAACCCGACGAAAGCTACGTTAAGGAAAAATCAAAAACAACTAAGGTACTGCGTACCGCGCGCGACGCGAAACCGACCTCAGCGGATTTTGTCTAAGCCCTACCCTCGCGACGGCATACTCGTACTTACCCTGCACCTCAGTTCTCGCTCAAAAGCAGAACTACTGGAAAGGAAAGTCGTTGTTAGTGTTTAGCAATTCATTTTCGTCTTTATTTTTTTTTTCTTTAAAGAGAAATCCGGAGAAAATAGTTTTAAAATTATAATTCTTTCCAACTGAATTATCAAAGTTAAAAATTATCTACTGGTATCATGTAAAAATTCTCTCAAATCACATACATTAATATTTAGGTATAAATACATGCATGAGTGGCCGTCTACCCTTCTATAGCTCATGAGAATAGGAATCGATTGTTCAATAAAAACATACATTAAATCGAAAAAAAGCAATCCATTATTGGTTGTGTTTTAAAGTGTGAAACGTATACGTTTTCTGTGGTTATGCATAACAGTTAAATGGTAGTTATGTAAGAATTGGCTTGGTGAAATAGAGCCCAGCTCAAATAAATCGTTCATAGATGCTAATACTCAAATCGAATATACCTTTTAATTCAAATTACAGAAAAATACATTCTATTTAAGAGGCCAAATAAAAATGTGAAATCTATTTTTCTGAAACAAAATTGTAATTTTTGAATTTTTCTTGTCATGAAATGGTCTGATTTATTTTCATTACTTAATTCATCTTTTTATACCAATTGGAGTTTAAACGTTATTTTAGCCACACTATTCCCCAAACCGAATCCTTTACTATCTATTTATATTTGCTTCATGATCTGATGACCTTATTCTGAGTTTTTTACATCATATTATTCACTTAAGATTAATTATCTTCTTTTTAACTTCATCAATGTAATATAATTACTTTTAATTAATATTAACGTGATCGATAAATATACACCTAAGTAAGAAATTATTCGTAATATTGATAAATATATCCACGGAAAATTAAAAAAAAAAATAATATATTAAAATTAAATAATAGTTGAATCATTTTTTATACATAAAACATTAACATTGTCTCTTCGAATATTAATATATAATTTAATATTATTATATTATGCAACATCACATTATGTTTTTTTGTTTAATGTTCTTTTTGTTGTTTTCTGTGTTTTTTAAAAGAAAATGAGACAAAATTTACGTATGAATAGTGGGAATTGCGCACTTCCAACATTTATATGAAAGACTACATTCTCATCGTGAATATATATATATATATATATATATATATTTTTTTGTTGGTATTATTCCCTCACCTTTTATATAATATGTTATTAGTTATGGACACTTCATTTATAACATGATGGAATGAATGCAGGGAAATTCAAGTATGACCTGAATTGTTTAAAACTTATTTTTCAGTTAAGTTTATAGTGAAAGCAGCTTTATAAATAGTTCTTTTGTAATATCCTCATCAAACGATCGATGATGAATTAGAATACGTTAGCCAAATGCAATTAGAATCGTTTCCTATTTCGTTGGGATGAATCTAGAATTCTAGATATTTGATATTGCTTCTTAATTAGAACGAGCGAATGTTAGCAAAATTGAAATTTCAATTAAGGTCTCTTTTGGAAATCAAGTTGTACTCATGTATTCCATATCATCAATGATCATATCTCTATTCAATAAGTCTAATGTTGCGAACAAAAGGCTCAAATTTCATACTGCCGCCATAAATAAAACTGACTTATTTGGGTCCTTCAGTTTGTGTTACTGAATCTAAGGTTCTTTCTGGTTTAGTCTTTCAACTAATTCTTTAAAACGAATAAGTCGGAAACATCAAAGTTTTGAAAAAAAAAATTTGAATCTGTCTTAACTATTGTAGCTTACTCTTAACCGACTCGTCAATTTTGATTAACACGTTTTAGATGTATAGTTTATGTGTATGCATGTTTGTGTGATGTTTATTTTCTATGTTTGGTACTCACTATATGTCCGTGGATGACCGCCGTAACTTGGCTCCTGTAATAGTGGAGTACAACCACTGCTCAATTCTTTGGCAGCTGTGGATAAAGTGTAATCCCAACTTGTATCTGAATCACTCCTTGCATCCGTTAAGTTTTTCGGGCTTTGCATACTCAATTTTCAAAGTGCAACATCCCGAATATATGTCGCTCCATGTAAATTGTCACGTGCTCCTGTGCTGATTCAAGACTGTCGAATTCAACCATCGTTTGTACTCCATTCCTTTTGAAGATTACAATCCTCTGTACTTGGCCGTGTGGGTGGCAAATCTTGTGTAGAACGTCCACTGTAATTGGATAAAATGGATTTCTAATGGTGAACAGCAAAATATGATTTAGTCTGGTCGTTACCGGTCGCTTTGTAAATTTGCCGCGTTGCTGGTTCTTCGTGTAAGTGAAACCGAATGGTAGAGATCTGAGAATCGAATTTTGGCTGTGCCGTCAGTTGTTTATTTTAGATTCGAGCGTAGAAGAAGTCGTTCCTAGCGCTTCTGTTAATCGCGAATAGTACAACTTAAACCGGAACTAGCGCCAGGAACAAGTCCCCACATCGGCTGAGTGAGAGCGTACTTTCTTAACCTTATCTAGTCCTCGAATCAAATCAGTACGTAGCCTGTCGTTATCTTGGTGCCCTAGTGCACTGTTGTCTTTTGTTGACGAGCGCTACCTAGCTGTGACGACACGGTGGAGTAACTGAAATATCTCAACGGTGCTTCATGTAGATCGTGGCATACCGTACGAACGGAAAGTAAATGGGCACGCTATAGGTTCTGTAGTATTTAGTCTTGCTAATGTTGCGTGACGATTCCCTAAGAAAGATTTAATTATGTTGAAAACTTATTCCTTCCTCGAGAACAAACTTTATACTCACTTTGTTCACGAGATATGTCTTCACCATTGGTCACTTTTCCACGGCACTCACTACTCCACACAGCTGCCATGTGGCTGTCAAAATTCTGTTGGCATCCCACGATAAAATAAACGTGGGATGTGCACTGGTCGCAACCAACGTAAAATGACAAGCCACCTAGCAGCAAAGTGTGTCAGTAGTGGTCACCAGCGGCGTCGCATGATTCATTACAGGGCAGTGTCCACGATGCCTACGAGGCATGGGGAGACTGAAGGAAACGCTGCTTAGCGCTATGGCGTTTTTTTTTTCTTCTCTCTCAGCGTCGTAGGTCTTTGGCATGGTAGACCCCCAGCTCCCTTCCGGACATGTCCACAATGAGGAACCGCGTGGGACTTAAAACTTGTAAGACTCGACACTTCACGAACTTCTTGTCTAGCTTGGCAGTGTAGTGCCGACCTGCTTCACTTTGTCTTAAATTTCGTCGGTAGATTTCGTCGCCTGCCTTGAAGCCAGAAGGATGGGATCGCAGATTGTACCGCTCCTCCCCCACCCATCTCCTGTCTTCAATCCTCTCCCGGATTTGTTCTCGTAGAACTTGGAGTTTCTCACGTGGCTCCAGCACCACTATTGGGTCTTCCAACCCTTTCAACTGCCGCAATAGCCGGTACGAGTTTCCGTGGCAGATCATATGCTGGCCGAACACGGCAAAGTATGGGGAGATGCCTGTGGTGGAGTGGTAAGACGAACGCAGGGCACAGGTGATGGCGGAAATCCTGCGGTCCCAATCCTTCTGATCCGGTTGGACGTAGGCCCGAATGGCGGCTATAAGGGTGCGGTTCAATCGCTCGGACGCATTGGCTTGCAAAGAATAAACGGCAGTCCGCTGATGCGTAATGCCATACTTCTCCATTAATTCTCGGAATCTAGATGAGGTGAACTGAACTCCGTTGTCGGAGACCAGCTTCTCCGGTACTCCAAATATATGGAAAACGCGATTTTCCAGAAAACTGACTATGGGGCCGGTGTGCAGGTTTCGAAGAGGTTCCACGATCGGAAATTTGGACAAGTGGTCCAGGACCATGACAGCTCCCGTGTGTCCCGAAGTCGAGCGAGGGTACGCACCGAAGAGATCTTTATACATGCGCTGGAACACCCGCTCCGGTAGTTCGAATTTTCCCATCGGGGGCCGACGAACAGTATTGGGCGCTTTAGTGCATTTGCACAGCTCACAAGCGGCTACGTACTTTTTCACTTGTTGCGCCATCTTAGGCCAACAGAAGTAAGTCCTCAGTTGCCGAAGCGTACGACCATAACCGCCGTGTGCACTTAATGGGTGGTCATGAGCCCGCTTGATCAATTCGCATGTCAGTTCTTCGGGCACCCATAACTTCCACTGTTCCTCTTCTTGAATGGGGTCTCCGGAGGCGTGTCTCGCCCGCTTGTATATAAATCCCTCCGTCACCCGTAGTTCTGGCAGCTGTGGCAACTGGTCCTGCATCGTATCATCAGCTGGATATAACTTGCTGACTTGAAGGCGGGATGGTCCAAGTCGATCCATAGGGGGCTGTCGTCCTCCTGGGCCAACTCGGCTCCTTCAGGGGCGAACATCCTTGATAGTGTGTCCGGTACCACGTGCTGACTTCCCTTGCGGTGTCTTATCGTGAAGTCAAACGCCTGTAATTTCAAGGCCCATCTGGCCAAGCGGCCGTGGAGATCAGTTTGGCTCATCAGCCATTTTAGTGACGCATGATCAGTGACGATTTCAAAAGGATGTGCTTCTACATATGCTCGAAAACGTTTCACTGCCAGCAAAGCCACCAGGCATTCCTGCTCCGAGACCGTGCAGTTCCACTGGGCCTGGTTCAGCTTGTGAGACATGAAGGCTATAGGTCTCTCCTCGCCGTCTTGTGCAACCTGGACTAAGACTGCTCCCACCCCATGTTGACTCGCGTCACAATGGATTGAGAACGGTTTTTCAAAGTCCGGGCTGTGCAGTACGGGGGCTGTAGTCAGACTCTTCTTTAGCTCTTCAAAGGCTCGCAAGCTGGGCTCTTCCCAGACGAACTTACGACCCTTACGCAGCATGTCGGTCAAAGGAGTGGTAATGGTGGCATAATCACGTACGAAACGCTGGTACCATCCGCATAAGCCTAGGAGTCGGCGTAATTGCTTGGTGGTCTTGGGTAATGGAAAAGCGTCAATCGCTTGAGTCTTGTCCAGATCGGTCTTGATATTGCCATGCCCAATGATGTGACCTAAATACTTCACCTCCGTCATCACGAACTGACTCTTCTGTATGTTGATGGTTAATCCTGCCCTCCGGATGTGTAGAGCCACCTCCTGAAGCAGGTCGATGTGTTCGTTAAAGGTGTAAATGGTCCTTTTCAGGGCTGTAAGACTATAAACAAAAAATAAAAAAATCAACTATCAAGAGTGGAAGCTCCCTCAAGGCGAAAAAATAACCTTACTTTGTTTTTAATCGTTTCAGGTCCCATCGCCTCTAGCTAGATAGACAACAGATTTGTTTACTTTCATGGGATGGAATTCCATTCAATAGTATGGCTCCTGGCGAGAGACTATAGAGTGGTGTTGCTATATATCCAGGATGGCAAACTATAACTGAATCTTTTCAGGGCCCTAAAATAAATAAACAAAGAGTTAAAAAGCTATTTTAAGTCAAATAAGTTCTTCTCAGGGCTAAAAAATGCCTTGCTTTCTTTTTGCTCGTTTCGAGTCGAACCATCCCCATCTGGAAGGAAGCTGGATCAGCTTAGTTTGATGGAATTGAATTCATCTATTCTATTCATCAATTATCGGATGCTGTAGTTTCAATGGTGCGGCAAAAATATTGCATATACTGAATTTAACTTAACACTAAAAGTAGCTCTAAATGTTCTAATTGATGATCGCATTATTTTGAAGTGGGGTGATAATTTTGTCTACATGGGAATTCACTAAACGAGTCATTTCAGAACACATTGCCTCCAACAAGATAGACTCCGGTCGTGCTTACTTAAATGGGATGGAATTTGGTTCAATTGTATTTCTGCTGGCGAAAGACTCTAGGTCTGTGTTGCTGCATATCTGGGGTGGCGGACTATAAATGGCCCTTTCCAGGGCCCTGAAGAACTAAAAAAATTCCCGTTGGCAGCACCAGCTGGATAGATAAATTTCTCGTACGTAGCGTAAGGGTTCGAAAAAGAATTTGGCTTGCCTACTACTCTTACTGCAATTTTTGCAGCACTGCATGGGTATTTATTAAAATAAAAAGAATCTGTCACCGTTCGTATTTGGAGACCCTTCATAGGAGTGCCAATGTTTTGCTAATTAAATTGAGTTGCACACGTATGGATCACATATTGAAAATTAGCGGGTAATAAATTGTTATAAACATATAAATACTGGTTTCGCCCTTCTCACATTTGCTGTTTACACATTTCACAGTGTTTACCATACAAAGGTGATAACTTTTTGGCTTAAATAGCTCAAATAGTTGATTTCAAAAGATTTCCATAAAAGTTTAATCAGCACTTGCATTGTCATTAATATATAAGTTTTCGATTCTTTTCTGAACCATCAGGGACCGTCATTTTGAATTTTTATTGAAAACGGCTGCTAAAGATATTAAGCTGTAAATTTTTCAATTTCTTATTTGTCATCCGATTTACATAATTAAATTAAATCTGCTTGCCTTAATAACTTATAATTTCAAGTTTTATCGGAATCTGTTGAGAAACTTGGCTGCTAGAGGGCTACGGAAATAAAAAAAAAATGTTTATGTCACTCCCCTGTATGGGGAGACCCCCTTAAACACTTAAAAATATTTTCTTACACTACAAATTTCAAGAGGCACCACTTTTGAACTACGTAGAAAATTTCCTCATTCTATCTCATGTGTTTTGCGAGAAAACTTGTTGTGACGCACGAACAAACGGACGGACAGACAGACAAGTCAGGATTTTATAATTTCTTATGGTATTGTTAAAAATATTTTACAATACTTAAAAAATAGTCTGATTTATAAATACTTTCAAGTTGTCATTTAAAACGTTTCCATGAAAAAAATTCATTATTTCAGTTGCTACTAAAATAGCGAATTGCGTTTGCCTTCTGACCTTTGGGGGCCACCATTTTGAATGCATGCATTTGATGTTGGATTATTTTAAATCTTTGTGTGCTTGGACCTCATTAATCAATGCGCCAAACCTCGTTCAAGGTAGAGTTTCACTCTAGACAGGGCAAAATAATTCAATTTTTAGTGAAAATGGCAGCTAAAAATATTAGGTTTTAAATTTTCGACTTTTTTATTTTTCATTCAATTTTAATAATTTTCTGCAAAATACAAGAACATAGTACAGAAATCCATAATCTCAAGTTTCACAAAAATCTGCTGGAGAATGTGGCCGCTAGAGGGCCACGAAAACCTGAAAAAATGCATAATTAAACCACCGCCATTTTGAACTTTGCTCATGCATGATTACTGAAATGTTAAAGACTGTAGATCTAAGTAATGGCTATTTTGAAACCAGGTTTCATATATGTCGGACCAAAATTGCGACTTTTCGAAGCCTTTGAAATTTTGAGCTTCAACTGGCCGCCATTTTGTTGTTTTGCAACGTGACTTCCAGTTTTTTTAAGTAATTCTTTAGATATATATAATTTCTATCAAACTTCTGAATTTCATGAACATCTGTTAAACGCTTTGACCACTATTACAACAACAACATTTTGCACGTTTTTCAATCTTTGAGCGGCCGCCATTTTGTTGCTTCCATACCGACTTTGGATTTTTTATTGCGAGATTCATCACATACATCAATGAACCTTTGTATCAAATTACATTCAAATCGGAGCTTTACTAGGGTCAGAACAGAAATCACAATTTTTCGTCTAAAATGGCCGCCATTTTGTTTTTGCCCGGCCGATATAGCTGGTTCACAAACTTAACCGAGATATTTATCCAATACACCTTTTCTGAAAATTTGGTGAAAAGCGGAGCAAAATTGCAACACAAATTTCGTTATATCCCAGATATATATATATATATATATATATATATATATATATATATATATATATATATAAATATATATATATATATATATATATATATATATATATATATATATATATATATATATATATATATATATATATATATAAATATATATATATATATATATATATATATATATATATATATGATACTCTCCGCAATAGATAAATTTCTCTCGAGAAATTTCCATAAAAGAGTTGAAAAGTAACTATAAAGGCTAATAAGCCCGTATTGCTTTGTTTTGCATTGTTTCAGGTCACATCACCTCTGTCCGACTGGGAAGAATCTGAACCAGCTTAGTTCAATGGAATGCAATTCATCTGTTCTTGGGTATGGGCAATCATTAAATGCTGAAATTTCAATGGTTGTCATGATTTTCTTAATGCCCGTGTAGGACACGGGTGCCGATGGTCTGGCATAAGGGTCAGCGAGCTATAAACAACACCGAGCTCAGCTAACTAGCTTCACTTAACGACCGCGTACGCGTGCTTGACGACTAGCATTTGCGGGATCATATGAGGTGGGTTCTTGTCGAGCCACGAAGCTACACTACAAAATACTTATCACGCATACTCTACTCTACAAGACGCACCTATCAATTTTTATTGTCTTTAGAAAAGTTCTATTAGGTGTCAATTAAGCTACTCTATAGTAATTCAATATTTTTTTGCCTCGTTAAAGTTAGCGGACACGGAGGCTTGAGACAAACGCAAACATTACACAAAAAGCAACCGTTACTTTCACAGAAGAAGGTCGTTGCATTACAAGGGGAATGTCAAACCTAAAGATGTTAAAGTGGCTGAAGTGAACCACTCATCTCTGCCTAAAGGATGGAAACTTGACGGATGCAGTTTACTTTACACTAGTAAAACAACAAACTAAGCAGTTTCGACGGGGTGACCACCTTATCTCTTCAGGAGCAGCCACTCCTGATCACCACGGGGCTGCTCGACTGCTTATGTTTATTACAGGACAGTCTCTTCGATGCCAACCCAGACATGGAGAGACTGAAGGGTTTCACTCTTCACTAGTAAAGAAACAATTGTTTCCGCAGTGGAGAGATGGTTGTTATAATTTTAGGCCCCTCTCCTTGAATACAAGTCCCTGTCTTCAACGAAAGTATGCTAATAAAAACCGCTAACTAATCATAGAAACAAATCGGGTGTCGGTCAGGACTAATTGATGATGCGGATTTTATCACTGCCGGTCATCAGATTAGCCCCCAGCGAAAAGTGACGCAACTCCAAGCAGTGTATTTGAAAACCCCTGGCACCATCAGTTTGTTCAAAATTAGAACTGTCCGACTACAAACTTTATAAAAATGTGCAAACCTTTCTTTTGGTAACATTAAGGGACGAACTAATCTATAACATCATCGGCATGTTCAGGCGGCAGAGCCACCACGAACGAAGAACTCCAGAAGATGCTAAAGACCTTATTATATCGAAGACAAGACAAACAACACCAAAAGAAAGTTTATCTGTGACTCTATCTTTACTTTATGGAACCCTCCAAAGTATGCTACGTTAATAACAAATGGTGAGGGCGACAATTAAAAATTGAATCGGTTCATCTGCCGACAGCAAAATTAAAAATGTGAGAACTCGAAGGAGAGTGATGTTGTTTCCCCTTCGGGCCCCACGTTGGGCGCCATTGTAATGATTTAATAGTTTACGTCCGAACGCGGAACCGACCTCTCATCGGTTCTAGACGTTAAGTCTGAGTAGTGCCAACGGATGGTACCAACCGGTCAACCAATCCGTGCACCGTAACCCATTCACGCGGTGGCTGCTTGTGGGCCAGCTAGATCGGAGAGGATTTCGGTCGCGGGTCTCCGAATGGGTTACGTTCATTTACATATTTCAGCCATCTATACACGCCCGTTTTCAAACGCGTTACAAAACAAAACCATACGGAGAGGAAACCTATTCTACGTTACTCCGTATTTCTTCCTATGACCAGTCAAAAGAACAAAATCTAATTTTTATTTCGCGTTCCCGAATTCCCGACGCGGTACCAAAAAGTATACTACGTTAACTCAACCCGACGAAAGCTACGTTAAGGAAAAATCAAAAACAACTAAGGTACTGCGTACCGCGCGCGACGCGAAACCGACCTCAGCGGATTTTGTCTAAACCCTACCCTCGCGACGGCATACTTACCCTGCACCTCAGTTCCCGCTCAAAAGCAGAACTACTGGAAAGGAAAGTCGTTGTTAGTGTTTAGCAATTCATTTTCGTCTTTATTTTTTTTTTTCTTTAAAGAGAAATCCGGAGAAAATAGTTTTAAAATTATAATTCTTTCCAACTGAATTATCAAAGTTAAAAATTATCTACTGGTATCATGTAAAAATTCTCTCAAATCACATACATTAATATTTAGGTATAAATACATGCATGAGTGGCCGTCTACCCTTCTATAACTCATGAGAATAGGAATCGATTGTTCAATAAAAACATACATTAAATCGAAAAAAAGCAATCCATTATTGGTTGTGTTTTAAAGTGTGAAACGTATACGTTTTCTGTGGTTATGCATAACAGTTAAATGGTAGTTATGTAAGAATTGGCTTGGTGAAATAGAGCCCAGCTCAAATAAATCGTTCATAGATGCTAATACTCAAATCGAATATACCTTTTAATTCAAATTACAGAAAAATACATTCTATTTAAGAGGCCAAATAAAAATGTGAAATCTATTTTTCTGAAACAAAATTGTAATTTTTGAATTTTTCTTGTCATGAAATGGTCTGATTTATTTTCATTGCTTAATTCATCTTTTTATACCAATTGGAGTTTAAACGTTATTTTAGCCACACTATTCCCCAAACCGAATCCTTTACTATCTATTTATATTTGCTTCATGATCTGATGACCTTATTCTGAGTTTTTTACATCATATTATTCACTTAAGATTAATTATCTTCTTTTTAACTTCATCAATGTAATATAATTACTTTTAATTAATATTAACGTGATCGATAAATATACACCTAAGTAAGAAATTATTCGTAATATTGATAAATATATCCACGGAAAATTAAAAAAAAAAATAATATATTAAAATTAAATAATAGTTGAATCATTTTTTATATATAAAACATTAACATTGTCTCTTCGAATATTAATATATAATTTAATATTATTATATTATGCAACATCACATTATGTTTTTTTGTTTAATGTTCTTTTTGTTGTTTTCTGTGTTTTTTAAAAGAAAATGAGACAAAATTTACGTATGAATAGTGGGAATTGCGCACTTCCAACATTTATATGAAAGACTACATTCTCATCGTGAATATATATATATATATATATTTTTTTTTTTGTTGTTATTATTCCCTCACCTTTTATATAATATGTTATTAGTTATGGACACTTCATTTATAACATGATGGAATGAATGCAGGGAAATTCAAGTATGACCTGAATTGTTTAAAACTTATTTTTTAGTTAAGTTTATAGTGAAAGCAGCTTTATAAATAGTTCTTTTGTAATATCCTCATCAAACGATCGATGATGAGTTAGAATACGTTAGCCAAATGCAATTAGAATCGTTTCCTATTTCGTTGGGATGAATCTAGAATTCTAGATATTTGATATTGCTTCTTAATTAGAACGAGCGAATGTTAGCAAAATTGAAATTTCAATTAAGGTCTCTTTTGGAAATCAAGTTGTACTCATGTATTCCATATCATCAATGATCATATCTCTGTTCAATAAGTCTAATGTTGCGAACAAAAGGTTCAAATTTCATACTGCCGCCATAAATAAAACTGACTTATTTGGGTCCTTCAGTTTGTGTTACTGAATCTAAGGTTCTTTCTGGTTTAGTCTTTCAACTAATTCTTTAAAACGAATAAGTCGGAAACATCAAAGTTTTGAAAAAAAAAATTTGAATCTGTCTTAACTATTGTAGCTTACTCTTAACCGACTCGTCAATTTTGATTAACACGTTTTAGATGTATAGTTTATGTGTATGCATGTTTGTGTGATGTTTATTTTCTATGTTTGGTACTCACTATATGTCCGTGGATGACCGCCGTAACTTGGCTCCTGTAATAGTGGAGTACGACCATTGCTCAATTCTTTGGCAGCTGTGGATAAAGTGTAATCCCAACTTGTATCTGAATCACTCCTTGCATCCGTTAAGTTTTTCGGGCTTTGCATACTCAATTTTCAAAGTGCAACATCCCGAATATATGTCGCTCCATGTAAATTGTCACGTGCTCCTGTGCTGATTCAAGACTGTCGAATTCAACCATCGTTTGTACTCCATTCCTTTTGAAGATTACAATCCTCTGTACTTGGCCGTGTGGGTGGCAAATCTTGTGTAGAACGTCCACTGTAATTGGATAAAATGGATTTCTAATGGTGAACAGCAAAATATGATTTAGTCTGGTCGTTACCGGTCGCTTTGTAAATTTGCCGCGTTGCTGGTTCTTCGTGTAAGTGAAACCGAATGGTGGAGATCTGAGAATCGAATTTTGGCTGTGCCGTCAGTTGTTTATTTTAGATTCGAGCGTAGAAGACGTCGTTCCTAGCGCTTCTGTTAATCGCGAATAGTACAACTTAAACCGGAACTAGCGCCAGGAACAAGTCCCCACATCGGCTGAGTGAGAGCGTACTTTCTTAACCTTATCTAGTCCTCGAATCAAATCAGTACGTAGCCTGTCGTTATCTTGGTGCCCTAGTGCACTGTTGTCTTTTGTTGACGAGCGCTACCTAGCTGTGACTTGACACGGTGGAGTAACTGAAATATCTCAACGGTGCTTCATGTAGATCGTGGCATACCGTACGAACGGAAAGTAAATGGGCACGCTATAGGTTCTGTAGTATTTAGTCTTGCTAATGTTGCATGACGATTCCCTAAGAAAGATTTAATTATGTTGAAAACTTATTCCTTCCTCGAGAAAAAACTTTATACTCACTTTGTTCACGAGATATGTCTTCACCATTGGTCACTTTTCCACGGCACTCACTACTCCACACAGCTGCCATGTGGCTGTCAAAATTCTGTTGGCATCCCACGATAAAATAAACGTGGGATGTGCACTGGTCGCAACCAACGTAAAATGACAAGCCACCTAGCAGCAAAGTGTGACAGTAGTGGTCACCAGCGGCCTACGAGGCATGGGGAGACTGAAGGAAACGCTGCTTAGCGCTATGACGTTTTTTTTTCTTTTTTTCTTCTCTCTCAGCGTCGTAGGTCTTTGGCATGGTAGACTCCCAGCTCCCTTCCGGACATGTCCACAATGAGGTACCGCGTGGGACTTAAAACTTGTAAGACTCGACACTTCACGAACTTCTTGTCTAGCTTGGCAGTGTAGTGCCGACCTGCTTCACTTTGTCTTAAATTTCGTCGGTAGATTTCGTCGCCTGCCTTGAAGCCAGAACGATGGGATCGCAGATTGTACCGCTCCTCCCCCACCCATCTCCTGTCTTCAATCCTCTCCCGGATTTGTTCTCGTAGAATTCGGAGTTTCTCACGCGGCTCCAGCACCACTATTGGGTCTTCCAACCCTTTCAACTGCCGCAATAGCCGGTACGAGTTTCCGTGGCAGATCATAAGCTGGCCAAACACGGCAAAGTATGGGGAGATGCCTGTGGTGGAGTGGTAAGACGAACGCAGGGCACAGGTGATGGCGGAAATCCTGCGGTCCCAATCCTTCTGATCCGGTTGGACGTAGGACCGAATGGCGGCTATAAGGGTGCGGTTCAATCGCTCGGACGCATTGGCTTGCGGAGAATAAACGGCAGTCCGCTGATGCGTAATGCCATACTTCTCCATTAATTCTCGGAATCTAGACGAGGTGAACTGAACTCCGTTGTCGGAGACCAGCTTCTCCGGTACTCCAAATATATGGAAAACGCGATTTTCCAGAAAACTGACTATGGGGCCGGTGTGCAGGTTTCGAAGAGGTTCCACAATCGGAAATTTGGACAAGTGGTCCAGGACCACGACAGCTCCCGTGTATCCCGAAGTCGAACGAGGGTACGGACCGATGAGATCTTTATACATGCGCTGGAACACCCGCTCCGGTAGTTCGAATTTTCCCATCGGGGGCCGACGAACAGTATTGGGCGCTTTAGTGCATTTGCACAGCTCACAAGCGGCTACGTACTTTTTCACTTGCTGCGCCATCTCAGGCCAAAAGAAGTAAGTCTTCAGTCGCCGAATCGTACGACCATAACCGCCGTGTGCACTCAATGGGTGGTCATGAGCTCGCTTAATCAATTCGCATGTCAGTTCTTCGGGCACCCATAACTTCCACTGTTCCTCTTCTTGAATGGGGTCTCCGGAGGCGTGTCTCGTCCGCTTGTATATAAATCCCTCCGTCACCCGTAGTTCTGGCAGCTGTGGCAACTGGTCCCGAATCGTATTCACCAGCTGGATATAACATGCTGACTTGAAGGCGGGATGGTCCAAGTCGATCCATAGGGGGCTGTCGTCCCCCTGGGCCAACTCGGCTCCTTCAAGCGCGAACATCATTGATAGTGTGTCCAGTACCACGTGCTGACTTCCCTTGCGGTGTCTTATCGTGAAGTCAAACGCCTGTAATTTCAAGGCCCATCTGGCCAAGCGGTCGTGGAGATCCGTTTGGCTCATCAGCCATTTCAGTGACGCATGATCAGTGACGATTTCAAAAGGATGTGCTTCTACATATGCTCGAAAAAGTTTCACTGCCAGCACAGCCGCTAGGCATTCCTGCTTCGAGACCGTGCAGTTCCGCTGGGCCTGGTTCAGCTTGTGGGACATGAAGGCTATAGGTCTCTCCTCACCGTCTTGTGCAACCTGGACTAAGACTGCTCCCACCCCATGTTGACTCGCGTCACAATGGATTGAGAACGGTTTGTCAAAGTCCGGGCTGTGCAGTACGGGGGCTGTAGTCAGACTCTTCTTTAGCTCTTCAAAGGCTCGCAAGCTGGGCTCTTCCCAGACGAACTTACGACCCTTACGCAGCATGTCGGTCAAAGGAGTGGTAATGGTGGCATAATCACGTACGAAACGCTGGTACCATCCGCATAAGCCTAGGAGTCGGCGTAATTGCTTGGTGGTCTTGGGTAATGGAAAAACGTCAATCGCTTGAGTCTTGTCCGGATCGGTCTTGATATTGCCATGCCCAATGATGTGACCTAAATACTACTACTCCGTCATCACAAACTGACTCTTCTGTATGTTGATGGTTAATCCTGCCCTCCGGATGTGTAGAGCCACCTCCTGAAGCAGGTCGATGTGTTCGTTAAAGGTCTCGGTTATAAGCAGCAGATCATCCAAGTAAACGAAAACTTGGTGCCGCAAATGTGGTGGTATCACCTTATCCATAAGGCGCGTCATTGTTTGAGGGGCATTGCACAATCCGAATGGCATGGTCATGAATTAATACAGGGGCCGACCTGGGACTGTGAAGGCTGTTTTCTCCTTTGAGCCAGGGTCTAACGGAATTTGCCAGAAGGCGTCCTTGAGGTCTAAGCACGTGATGAAGTGGGCTTTAGGCAACCGACTCAAAATGCCTTCAATCAACGGTAGAGGGTATGCATCCTTGACAGTGACGGCGTTCAAACGTCTGGCATCTAAGCATAGCCGGACCTTGTTCGGCTTGACAACTAAGGTGACTGGGGAAGCCCACGCGCTCTGCGATTCTTCGATCACGCTTAATGCTAGCATTCGATCAACTTCGGCATATAACAACTTTTCCTTCGCGGGAGATATGGCAAACTGTCTCTGTGTTATGGGTTTAGCATCCCCCACATCTATAGTGTGTAACACCAGTGCAGTCCGCCCGAGACCTTCCTTCTCATGCGATGGAAAAGCCGATATAGCCGAGTCAAGTCGCAGTTGCTGATTTACATCCAGTGTATGTCGTAATAAGTGAGTGGTTTGAGTTTGGTCAGGAACTGTGGTGACGGACTCCAGGGTCGTGACGGAAAACAGTGCCGGGGCCAAGTTAAATTTTCGAACGAATCCACTCCTAGATAAAGATTCTGGGTTAATTGAGGTATGATGTAAAATTCCAGAGGCTTGGTTACTCCTTTAAAGGTGACATCCGTCGTAATTTTTCCCACTACGGAGTGACGAGTTCCATCCGCCGCGCTTAACCAGAAGGTTAAAATGGTGGATTTGGTCCGCGTGCATTGCCAGTACCTCCCCTGCAAAATCGGCTGATATGCAATTCACACTGGCTCCCGTATCGACTAAACCTGACAAACGTTTTTGCAGGAGGTGTACTGACGCATATGGTCGAACGTCATCCCTCAATAATTCGTCTAAGTGAATGTCCTTCAGCACCTTCCTCGACTGCCTGACCCTTCTCCAGAAGCTCCGCATCCGACGCGTGGCTCGCTTTCTTCGCGATGGGACAGTTGTAGCCAACTCCTCGTGGAAGATGCGCTGTCGAGTAGCCAAATAATTCCGCAGTCTGACGTGGAAAGGTTTGACATGCCAAGGAACCTTCACCTCGTTATCATTTCCCTGCGCGTCTGCCTCGCCAAAGGATGGCGTCGGTTGTGGAACTTCGGGAGAACTGTGTTTGGCGGTGCGAGTCAGCAGAATTGGAGTCATGTCTGGGGCTTGATCATAGCTAGTGGTGGGATCAGCCTTGGTTCGTCCGGGTTTTAGGAGTGCCGACGGGTGGTCGCGGCACTCGCTGGCAAGTTTTTTCGCGATTTGCAATTTGCGCAATCAGGTGCGTACGTGTCGGCCTTACCGCATCGGTAACAGAAGAGCGTCGGTTCCGCTGGACAGGCATAGAACCGATGCCCCGTTTGTCGTTAGTTCCAACAGACCGTCGGGCTTGTAATTGCTTCAAGGGAGGGTCGATCAATCAATGCTGGGTCCTCAAGCTCCTGTGGTGCTCCGCTCCTCGGTACTGGTACTGGGTCAGCAAGTAGGTGGTCCGCTGCCATCAACTCCGCGGTGTGATGATTTCGGGGATTCGGTCCCGTTATGCGAGGTTGTGGCCGGAAGGTACCTCGCCGCTCATCAAGTTGTTCTTGCCTACGGGCATGGAGGCGCAATCCCTGTATGGTGTTGATGGGAAAATGCAGAAGGGTGTTCTGAAGCTCCCAACGCATATTCTCTCTGATAATTTCTACCAGTTCGTCCTCGGGCATGGTTGTTCGCAAGTGAGTGCTCAATCTCACTATACTTGTGTAGTACTGGTCGAACGGTTCATGAGCGCCTTGTTTCCGTTTCTTTATCTGTTCCCTCAGTTCTCTCTCAGTGAAGCCATCATCAAATCGATTGCGGAAGGCTGCACTGAAAGAGTTCCAAGTGGGACGTGGCGTCGACTCCTTAAAACTCCAGTACCAGTCGGCAGCGTCTCCGCTGAACAAAAGATGTGCATGCCGGAGGAAGGCCGAGAAATCACCTCCCAGGGTGCTGGATACTAACGCCTGAATCCTGAAAAGGAACCGGTCCGCCGATATCATAGCGTTGAAACCCGTGAAGTTCAGGCACCAACTCTCCATGATACGAGGCGTCGGGTCTCGGAAAGGTGTCAATGCGTTCCCGGGGGGGATCGCATCCTCGATTGACCTGTTGTAAGGAACTGCCTCGGGGACTGGAGGTTCCAACGGAGGTGCGGTGCTGTGTCGTGGTCTATACTCGGGAGCTCTGGGATCCATTCCCGAGTTCCTTGGAGGTAGGGCCCATCGATCAGATGGCCGAGAGTGGGGCATAGCCACACTGGGATTGGGCTCCTAGCCAAGCGGAGTTCTCAGGCGGCTGGGTGGTTGGCTCATGGGGAGATTCTGGAGCCTTCCCTCCAAGTTGCCAATCCTCTCCGACATATCTCGCATGAACGCCCAGAGGGTGTCAATGGAGTGGGCGGAAGGCGTGGGGGTAACCTCGGCCGTGACAACTGCAGCAGGAACTTCCCCGCCTACGGCTCCTTGAAAGTCCATCAATGATTGGGGTGGTTCGGCATCTGGAACCCCTTTCGCCACTGCTCCACGCGTTGGGACGGGCGTTCCGAGGGGGACGTCTACGGCGGTCCGCTCTATGGGTCGCCGGCATAGTGGGCAAAGCTCGGACGTCAGTAGGAGCTGTTGGACGCAGGCACGGTGGAACAGGTGTCCGCACTCCAATCGCACGCTAGTTACACCTTCCACTACATCCTCGAAACAGATCCCGCAGTTAGCTGGTTGGACCGTTTTGGATCGGGTCCAACGTTTGTCGGGTGTTCGTTTCGTCACCATATGTGGGGTTCCTATGAGCATGGATACGATGTAATACTGAGAAAAAAAAATGTAATTGACTCCTACTGCTATTTTTAATCTATAGGTATATATATAAAAATGAACTTATTAATACTTTAGTGGCCGATAGTGGCGAGCTATTTATATCGAATGGAGGAAAAAAAATGAATTTAATACACACTTTCCAGCAGTTGACTCCTCCAAAGGGAAATGAGAGTGCGTGGTAATCTGCCGAAGAAAGGGTGCTTTCGGTCGATTTACAAAATTTATCCCCTAAACCCACATACTTTACAAAAACCGTTTCTAAACTACGTTAAATGACTCGACGAGACAAGTGGTAGAGCTACCGTAACGGTTTTGTACGCGATCAAAATTCCCGACACGTGGAAGCATTCCGGGCTCCGCAACTCCAGCATACGCCACCGAACGTTGAACCGATACCACTCGTCTATCACGCATACGAAATAAGTAGAATCCTTCCGCGACATAAAGGCAAGGTAGCCTTCTATTTTCTTGAGAGTCCAGGCCGACAGGAGAAACCCCATCTGGCTGACAGTTCCATCAAGAAAATAGAAGGTCCTTACAGGGGTTAACCTGGGACAACACATCGGAAGGATTCTGTCGCGAAAAAAAAATCAAACAAAGGAGAGCGGAAGCTACAACTCACGTAAAGCGACTGCTAGTGTATATCACACAACTCCACTGCTCCTGTTTGTGAGGCTCGAGTACCAAAGTACCTTACATCCTCCGTAAAGGACCAACTCGTCAGAAGACGCGAATCTCTTATCCCCTTAGGATGTTTTGGGCCCCACGTTGGGCGCCATTTGTAATGATTTTTTTAATGCCCGTGTAAGACACGGGTGCCGATGGTCTGGCAGCGAGTGTCAGCGAGCTATAAACAACACCGAGCTCAGCTAACTAGCTTCGCTTAACGACCGCGTACGCGTGCTTGACGACTAGCATTTGCGGGATCATATGAGGCGGGTTCTTGTCGAGCCACGAAGCTACACTACAAAATACCTATCACGCATACTCTACTCTACAAGACGCACCGATCAATTTTTATTGTCTTTAGAAAAGTTCTATTAGGTGTCAATTAAGCTACTCTATAGTAATTCAATATTTTTTTGCCTCGTTAAAGTTAGCGGACACGGAGGCTTGAGACAAACGCAAACATTACACAAAAAGCAACCGTTACTTTCACAGAAGAAGGTCGTTGCATTACAAGGGGAATGTCAAACCTAAAGATGTTAAAGTGGCTGAAGTGAACCACTCATCTCTGCCTAAGGGATGGAAACTTGACGGATGCAGTTTACTCTAGTAACACAACAAACTAAGCAGTTTCGACGGGGTGACCACCTTATCTCTTCAGGAGCAGCCACTCCTGATCACCACGGGGCTGCTCGACTGCTTATGTTTATTACATGGTGCAGCAAAAATACTGAAAATACAAGATTTAACTAAGCTTTACAACAAGCTCTAGATGTTCCAACTGAAGATCACATTGCTTTGACGTGATGATTGCGCCTGAATGGTAATTTACTTAACGGTCAGTATTTTTAATTTGCATGCCTAAGCCTTATTAAAACATTGAAATGCGTCGTTGAGGATTTTGCAATAATTATTGATAAATACGAGTATATTGCACTATGTGAAAATGACTTTACTTGCTGTTATTACCGCAGCAACAAATATAAATCTCATCTGTACGATCTTCAATATACAATATTTATAAATAATGGAAAAAAGATATTTCCTATGATTAGTCTATTGTAAAAACAAATCTTCAAAATCCTCTAATATGATGGTTTGGAAAATTTGATAGGTGGAAGTACCCATTTCTAGTGAAAATTGAGATGTATACATCAGGTCTCCTCTATTTAAATTTATAAAAAAAACTATTTTGGTCTATTCACTCTTTGTTCTCATTTGACAGAAGGATATTTTGGTACGAAGTGCATGTCATTGCTTCAATAACTTTTTGGCCAGCATATCCAGCTACGAAAACTATTGCAGGCAGCGTTACTTCATCGATAGTGACATTTTCACGTTGCTCAATAATGTCATCTGCCTCAGGAACAATGTAAACTGCAAACGAGTTTGGTTCGTTGTAAACGTTTTCCTCAAGAAGGAAATCTTTTAGATTGGTATCGCCCCGACGAAGAGACTTTAATTTTAAAATATTAGTTATTTTAATTTTGTTTTTCTAATTCTAAAATCTGCTGTATGGAATATCAAAATTGGAGCCACTCATTTTCCGGTATTTGCTGACATGATCTTCTAACGAATTCATCTGGAATTTATCAAGTAAAACGTAGAAAAATTCAGCTCGTTCAATATATATCCTCAAAGATAAAGTATTGTAGTGGACCTGGAAGCGGCAAAGCGCCATCTCTCCGTGAATCAGGTCAAATATGCCGAACAACTTTTAAATATGCTAGCTTAAATTATTGTGTATATAATTTCTTTTGGTTTTATACTCCGACCGATAAAGTTCGTTTCTGTGCGCTTAATAGAAACTATTTTTGACTATACAAAATTTAGATGTTTTGTTAATATGGGAAACGACGCGATGACAAGTTCCTATAATTGGCGACCCTTACATTTTATTGTTTTAACAAACAAGTGGGAAAAACAAAAAATAGAAACAATGGTGGCCGGTGGCGAAGCGTCAACACCTGGAGAGAGAAATATTCCTACGGAAACCCCGAAAACTTCGCAAATCGCGCGCGTGAATTGTGGCCCGGTAGTGAACCCCCTCGATTAGAAGCCGTGCGTGATGTAAAATTACCGCCATTTTGGGGGTCGCAAATTGAACTTTGGTTTTCCCAGATTGAATCCACCTTCGGTCATTATAAAGTGTATTCAGATAGCAAAATTTAACGCGGCAGTGACATCCCTGGATATTACCATCCTCAAGCCAGTTGCGGAGGTAGTAAAACATCCGCCAGTCGGAAATAATACGAGGAGCTAAAAACGCGATTGATTGCTTGATTTGCGGCGTCTCCTGAGCAGCAGCTAACGCAAGTGCTAACGTGACTAAGCGTGACCAAAAGCCATCACATCTATTTCGTCAGATGCAAAACATGGCAGGCTCACAACTGCCAGAAGATGCTCTACGTGCTTTATGGTGACGAAGTCTACCAGTGCATGTACGCGCCATCATGTCCGTATCAACCAAAGGAGACATCGCAAAACTGCTCAAAATGGCAGACAAATTTGTCGAGGAGCTTTACGCTGCCCCAACTGTAATGGCATCGACATCAAAAACTCCTGCTTCGAGCTCAGATCCAGTTCTCGTGGAAATATTAAACCGACTCGACAGATTAGAAGTGAATGTAAGAAATCAACATCCACATTCTAAAAATCGATCCCGTTCACGTGCTCGCTGGCGCCTAAGGTCTCACGCACGCACACATCAAGGTACAGACGAGAAAAATTGTTTTTATTACCGGAAATTCGGGAAAAGGCAAATAAATGCCGTCCGCCATGCCAATTTTCCGAACAGGAAAACTAAAACCGTCATCGTCAAATGCGTTCAGCGATGACGTCCACTTAAACAAGAGCCGCCTTTTAGTAACCAACAAGCAAACAGGGCTTAAATCCCTCATGGATACAGGTGCAGAGTAGTCCCTAGCCAGGACAAAACGCGTCAGGAAGAACGGAAATTGTACGCTGCAAATGGAACGACAATCAACACGTTCGGAGAATTAATTCTTTCGCTCGACTTTGGACTCCGGAGGATTTTTAAATGGTGTTTTTGCATTGCCGCAGTGGATCATCCTATACTTTGAGCTGATTTGCTACAACACTTCAGTTTGCTCGTTGGTGTCAAGCGGAAGCAGTTGGTGGATGGTAAGACAAATCTTGAAGCTATCGCAACACTTTCAGATAAACCAGCCGAAGCAATCACCACTCTAAATAGACAGATGCCATTCCACAACATCCTCGCCGAATTTCCCGAGCTGACGGGTTCTATGACAACGCCGCAAACCAAAAAGACAATACTCCAACACCACATATTGACGAAAGGCCCACCAACCGCGGAACGAGTTCGCCGATTACCGCACGACAAATATCAATCCACAAAGGCTGAATTTGAGTACATGGTGGAAAATGGAATGTGTCGTCCTTCAAGTGGCCCGTGGGCTAGTTCACTACATGTAGTCGCAAAAAGGCAGGAGAATGGAGACCCTGTAGCGACTACAGAAAACTGAACGCAGTTACGATACCAGATCGATATCCGGTGGCAGGAATGGAAGATTTCAATCATAATCTACACGGGAAGACAAACTTTCTGACCATAGATTTAGTCCGTGCCTATCATCAAGTGCCGATTGCAGATGAGGATATCGAAAAGACAGCGGTTATCACACCCTTTGGACTCTTCGAGTTCTTGACGATGCCTTTTGGACTCCGGAATGCAGCCCAAACCTTTCAAAGGTATATCGACATTGTTCTCTCGGGATTAAGCTACAGTTTTGGATACCTGGATGACATCCTTATCGGGTCCAGCTCAGAAGAGGAACATCGGATACATTTACAGGAAGTGTTCACTCGATTAAAGGAACACGGCATCAAAATTAACGTCACCAAATGCAATTTTGGAAAATCCGAGGTACGTTATTTGGGATTTCTGGTAAGCAGTGAAGGAATCAAGCCGCTACCAGAAAAAGTTGATGCAATACTGGAATGTGAAAGGCGAAAAACTATTCAAAGTCTACGGAGATATTTGTGCATGATCAATATTTATCGGAAATTTCTAAAGAATGCCGCAGAAGTACTTGCTCCGCTAAATGAATTCTTGCGTGATTGCCGAAAAAATGATAAAAGGCCTGTAAATTGGACGTCAACAACAATTAATGCCTTTGAAGACAGTGAAAAATTGTTAGCAGCAGCAACTTGTATCAAACATCCAGTTAAAAACGCCCAGCTGGCTATAACAACGGACACCTCAAATCTCGCGATGAGAGCAGTACTGGAACAGTTTGTCGATGGAATTTGGCTGCCACAAGGATTTAATTCCAAAAAATTTAGCGACGCTCAACAAAACTACAGCGTCTACGATAAAGAATTGTTGGCGATCTATTCGGCAACCAAATATTTTCGAGACAGAGTAGAAGGACACCAACTCGTGATTCGTACCGACCACAAGCCACTGTGCTACGCTTTCACACAGAAGTCATCAAAAGCATCACCATGCCGAATTCGACAACTGAAGTATGTTTCCCAGTTTACGACGGACATACTCCACGTTAAAGGTGAAACAAATATTGTGGCAGACACTCTATCTCGACTTGATGCAGTTACCGCACATAAAGCACTCGATATGGCAGACGTAGCAGCGGAACAACAACATGATAGCGAATTACAAATTCTGTTACACTCGGAAACAGCATTGGATTTGCAGAGAGTACAGAAGAGTGGAAAGCATTTGTACTGTGACTTATCGACAGGTATCACATGGCCCTTTATACCACAAGCACTTCGGCGTCAAGCATTTGATTCTGTGCACCGCCTGTCACACCCCAATGGGAAGGTAACCAGTTGTTTACTTCGTGAAAAATTCAACTGGCCAAAAATGCACAAGGATATTTCGAATTGGGCAAAATCATGCATTCAGTGCCAACGCTCTAAAACTAGCCGACACTTCACGACTTTCACGTTAAAGTCTGCAGCGCCAGATAAAAGATTCGACCACATACATCTCGATTTAGTTGGTCCACTGCCAGTCGTAAACAATTTTAAGTATGTCCTTACGATGATCGATCGTTTTTCGCGATGGACGGAAGCCGTACCAATTACCAAAATCACCGCCGACACAGTCGCTACCAATTTCTATCACCATTGGGTCTCACGTTTCGGTACACCAAGGATCATTACATCAGATCGCGGGAGCCAATTCAAATCGATGCTTTTCCGTTCGCTAACCGAAATAATTGGTTGTAAGCACATCAGAACGACTGCTTACCATCCTTCATCAAATGGAATGGTGGAACGCTGGCATCGATCTTTAAAGGCAGCACTCATGTGTCATGAAGATGAAAACTGGCTTCAAACTCTGCCTACAGTTCTTCTCGGCCTTCGATCTGCCTACAAAGAGGACATTAAATGTACTGCAGCGGAAATGGTATACGGTACCACACTCCGGATTCGAGGAGATTTTGTTGAGGATACGGACAGTAAAAGTGACGAGACAGCATTTGTGTCGAAATTTCGAAAAGACATGCAACGACTGCGGCCAACACCTGTTGAACACCATCGACATAGCAGCATATTTATTTTCAAGGACTTGGCAACGTGCATTCACGTCTATGTACGAGTCGACGCGGCCAAAAAATCTTTGCAGTAGCCGTATGTTGGTCCATTTCGCGTAGTTGAGCGAACGTCCGATAAAATATTCAAAATCCTTATGGATGGCAGAACATCACAAATATCAATCGACAGATTGAAACCGGCCTACATATTAAACCCAGACATTGAAGAACCAACGCCATCACCGTTTTCCGATTATGACAGCCGAAGACCTCCAATTACAAAAACGTACGCGCGACCGAATCAAAACAAAAAACGGAGAGTTACATTTGATGTTGACACATCTAAGGGAGGAAGCATTGTAGCGGACCTGGAAGCGGCAAAGCGCCATCTCTCCGTGAATTAGGCCAAATATGCCGAACAACTTTTAAATATGCTAGCTTAAATTGTTGTGTGTATAATTTCTTCTGGTTTTATACTCTGACCGATAAAGTTTCGTTTCTGTGCGCTTAATAAAAACTATTTTTGACTATACAAAATTTAGATATTTTGTTAATATAGGAAACGACGCGATGACAAGTTCTTATAGTATACGTGTAGAGGTATGAAGTAGAGCTGTAAGAGTTTCAGTGGTGAACTTATATTTGGATGATTCTTTGAAATTACTGCTATTTTCCCAATGACACAGCCATTGATTGAAAACTAATAGGTATTTATAATGCTTATTACTTTTTCCACTTATCGGCTCTTGGAAAGGATTCCTTAAGTTGTGGCCCTTGTATGGGTGCTTCACGTTAACAATGTTCCACTACTTTAACATAATTTGCATAAACTCAGAAGTGCTCTTATCGGACGGAAAGTAATGATTTACAGCCTCGACATTTTTTCGTTAAATATTCTTAGGGCCAGTGGCACAATTTGTCGTTCAAAATGGTAAGGAAATAGTGATTTCCAAGAAAGAGAAGGAGCTAATTTGAGAGTAAAAAATTTCTCATGATCATAAATATTTTTTAATAAAGAAAATTTGGCCATTTGACTTAAAAAAAAAACACGTACGAATATAAAAAATTGCTCCTTCTGGTTCAACCAATTGTTGTGAATGCTTTTAAATAAAAGGACAGAATCAAAAAGAAAGAAAAGTATCTTTCCATGAAAGGTTGCAAATCTTGTTTGGGGGAAAATTCTTTGAAAAGTTTCCTGTTAATTTTATTGGTGTCCAATATAATGGAAACCACCTCAAAATCAATTTCGTGAAGGAGTGTTAAAACCTCCTTGGTGGTTTCAAAAGGAAGGGTGCATCTAAATTCTTTACAGGGTTAAGACCGACAACATCTTTATTAGAAGAGAATGTGGATGTTATCATAAATGCCTGCGCTGTTGCAGCTGGGCGAACATTCGAAACATTCTATGCAAATACCGTATTTTGAGACATTCCTTCTATTTTGTTTCCTTTGAACGATATCTGACGCTTGATATAAATTTCGTCTATTAAGAAATTTATGTATTTCTCATGGTCTTCCAAGAATTTAAACTTTTCCTTTAGATAGTCAGCTGAAATTCCAGAGGAAAGATTATCTCTGGTTCAGCTTTTAAAATAAGAAGGATGGAGCATTTTCAAAACATCAGTACCTTGTTAAAAATGTATAGGTCCCAGCAAAATAAGAGTGAAAAACTCCAAAAAGCCCTGCATCATCGGCCTCGTAACGCAAGCGTGATGAAAATAATGTTTTAAGTCGTTTAGTCAAAAATTTGACGATCTCAATTTTCATCCTTTACAATTTTCCCGCCTTCAATTAATTCTTGAACATTTTCGTTAAATGCATTGACTATTTTTTCAATGCTTATTGTATTTCGATTAAACCTTTCTAAGTAGGCCATTAAACTTTTAATTTTTGAGAATGAATTTCATTTAACCATGTTGCTGCGCACATAAACTTCTACCTCGAAATTTGAATTAATGAAAAAGATTTATATATTTCCGGAATTTCGCTATTGAAATCTATGTGAAAGAAAACAAGTTAAATTTTTAATTGAAAACGTACCATGAAAATTCAGATAATTGATGTATATTTGAAATAATTTCTTGCAAAGATTTTACTTCATCTTCTTGGCGAAACGTTTTCTCTCCATTACCAAAAATTTCATTTTCTACAGCAGGTCTCGTATCTGGATCGACTTGCGAGGTGGATCGTTTTTCCGAAGAGTACTTTGGTGAGTCGAAGAAATTCGTTGGAAAGGCATCTCTTCTCAGAGAGCATCTTCCTCTTTTGACTTTAGGCATATCTAGGAGCAAAGCATCCTCCCGGATAACTTCACTTGGATCAAAACGAAGACTGTAAACCAAAGTATCTTTACTTACTTTCAAATCTTCACCAGGGATACTTTGGATTCAATTACGTCGTAAAGATTCTTTTTTCGGGAAATGAAACATATTTGCGGTCATATGTGACGACCAATAGCCAGGCACGCAACAGTGAGAGGGCATATTTATTCTATTCTTACTTCTAAAACAATAAATATACAATGAACAATATTTTGGAATAAATTAGGACAAAGCTCAGCTTGATCATTAAGTACTGTGGCCAAAGAATTTAGTACCTAAATAGAGAATAATTTGTTGATTTTATAATTCTGTTTTACTTCTATAGTTTGCATACTCGTTAACTTATTACGATTAGATGCCTTTTAACAATTAGATGACTTTGATTAGATGACTTTTAACAATCAGTGCCACATCACACCAGTTTGTAACGAATGGAAAAGTTTAGAAGGAGGGAATTTAAAACTGAAGTTGATGAATCGCACCGACTGACTGAAATTTGTTTTCTTTCCATTTCCATTTTATTTTATTCCTTTTAGTGACTATGTACAGCATATTTTTTAAACTGGAAGGATGAATGGGTTGAAGGGGTTGCAGATAAAATTATAGGATAACCAAGTATGATATGTTATATACCAGGGTTACTTAGATGAGTTATACCAAAGATATAGAAATTTCATTGTTGTTGATTGTTGTAAGTGACTCCAATATTGATATACTTAATAAAGATAATCATTTTAGAGTTAGTAATTAAAATATGTTAAATATGAACGGCGCTCACTTGCTTAATAATCATCCAACTGCATAGAATTCCTCGTGCAGATACTAGTTCCACTCTTTTGGATCGTGTCGTTTACAACTGTGTGTTGGTAACTTTTAAAAAAGTTTTGGGAAAAAGTAGAAAACCGACTCCAAAGTGTCCTAAAAAGAATGAAATAAACTTTATAGAAGCGGTGCCATATCAGGTTTTCCCGCATTTCTTTTGTGATAGTGCATATATTTGAAGTTTTTATGTTGAAGCAGTGAAATTGATTTGGCACCGCTTCCATAAAGTTTATGTCATTCTTTTTGGGGCATTTTGAAGTCAGTTTTCGTCTTTTTTCTTAAAGTATTTTTTATTTCACCCTTTTGTATGGCAAATTCTTTCATTTAAAGTCTATTGAAATTCAACTTCTTGAATACATTGTACCATGTATACTAAAAAATAATTGCTAGAGTACAAAGCGAAAAGTTTAATAAGAACGCAGCTACGCTTTTTCATGTTCATCTTTAAAGTTGTGATCAGTTATAAAAAGAAAAGTAAGATCTTTTAACGTCGTGATTCCCGTTTATATTTAATATGGCATAGAAAGTATAATACTATGTAGAAATAAGGTATAATATTATCTAGAAAGTAACGTAACCATTTTCAAATGGCGATTAACTCGATAATTTGTAGTCGCTGAATCCTTATTATTTCTTGGGGAGATTTTGCAAATCCAACGTATCATATCTTCAAGATCTCTTAATGAGTTCTTCAGGGGGCGAAGGACGAGCTCGGAAGACAAAAGCAATCGTAAAGTTTCCCCCAAGGATAATGCTATAAATTATCCTGATTTGTAACATTTATGCTGCATTTATAAATAATTTACAGAAATAGCAAATAGAAATGTTTAACAAAAATGTTCCGTTTATTGCGAAAATTGAAGATACAGATCGTTTTTATCAACCATGACCAAAAAATTCGGTGTCCTCCATCAAATCCTTGGAGTTGCAAAAAGTGGGCATATTTCATGTGAATGTGCATTAAAATTCAATTACTCCGCGTTAATATACCAGATTTAACTTTTAATATCTACAGAACCCTTGACAAGATTTGAATTATGTGCCGATATAGTTTAGTCCAATATGTTGTTCCTCATTTGAAGCATCTATCTGTAATTCTGAGCTATTGAGGTGAAAGTCGGAAGATTTTTATTTTTAATGATAAAGGTCCTTTACCGTTATTTGATTTGTATGTCCTTTTAACGGAATCTTAAAGAAAGTAAGTCGTATAATTTGCCAAAAAGAAGACCCTTCCACCTATCTCCAATCAAATGTTATGAGCGAACACAAAAAAATAAAATTATATATATATATATATATATATATATATATATATATATATATATATATATACATACATATTATGATTGATAAATTAAGAAGATTTCGATACTAATGGTTGAAAAGAGAATTCTGAATGTAACTGAAGTTAGATTCGTAGTCAGTAGAAATGTGAATTGCAGTTAGTTCTTAACAGTCTCGGAAATCATTAAAGTTATACTAATTAAAAAAAGAGAGCTACTTGAATGATTCCTATCAAGAATAATCCTTGGATATCGATCCTCAAAGCAAACAGAAAAAACACTTTCTTAAAAGAATATTGAACGTAATCCGAAAGATCAAATGCATAGAATAAGAGTAGCTTAAAGGATGTTAATCAATAATCAAATTTCAAAAGCACAGGGAAATACAAGAAAAATCTGGGAAGCTCTTTCTAGTGAATCTTATCTGGGAAGCGTCAAAATTTAGAGCTTGATACTTTACAATACACTTATGCTCAAGACACACTACAACTGAATCTCTTTCACGAATCTACAATGAGCTTTGAGCTTTTCAAATCCGCATTGGTGGACACATTACAAAAAGCTGAACAAGTTTCGAAACGTCAAAAAATTAAATTTAAATTGATGTAGGTACTAATTCGAAGTGTAATTATGTCCGCGGTACATATTTTAGAAATGTTATCAATGGTGAAGTGTATGAATGCAAGTTTAACACATATTAGTGCGGTACTAGTGAGTGTTCAGTGTTTGGTTGTAAAAAACGTACGAGCGCGTCACAACCGCATTAAAAAAATAGTACGAATTGCACAAAGGAGGTGTTTGAATAAACTAAACCGCGAAATATGGGTTGAGGTTGGTAACAAATAAAGTCTCAATAGGATTTTCTTAATTCTTGTATCTTTTTAGCCTCGCAGTGGTGTTTTTTGGGAAAAAGACGCTCCGAAATTAGACGAACACCAATTTAAAGAATCTTTTCGAATTACCAGGTCGTCTTTTGGGAAACTAATTGGAGCATTAGGATGTCTACAACGCCAAAATACTCCTTTCCGTAAAGCGATACCCCTAGCAAAAAGGCTTGCAATTGCTCTCTATGCACTTGGTTCTTCTGCGGAGTACAGAACAATTGCAATTGTATTCGGTGTTGGGAAATCAACCGTACGTCAAATCCTTATGGAGTTTTGTGAAACTGTATATGCTGAGTGGAGTAGAGTATATTTGAGTGAATATCCACTGAACCAAGATAGGTTAGATGACATTGTTAATGGTTTTAAGGATCTAGGATATCCTCAATGCATTGGTGCTATTGGTACGGTATGAAAATTTTAATGTGTTTCTTACTAACAATGATTTCTTCTAGATGGCACCCACATAGAAGTGACACCCAAAAGAGAGGATGCTACAGACTATTTCAATTACAAAGGTTGGTATTCAATAATACTACTAGCAGCTGTGGACCATAGGTAAATTCAATATATCTTCAAAATTTGAACATTAAATCTCTAGATATCTATTCTCTAGATACCGATTTACGTATATTAATGTTGGTTTGCCTGGGCGTAATCACGACTCGTTTGTGTATAATAATTCCTCATTAAAGAAGTATGCAGAAACCAGCCAAATCTATAAAGAAAATGCTAAACTTCTTGGTGGCAAGATGATACCGGTCCATTATATAGGGGACTCAGCATTTAAGCTCACAAACCAAATAATGAAACCGTATCCATATGGTATCAATCAACCACAGCAAGAAAAATTATACAATTACAAACTATCTAAATGCCGAAGAGTTGTGGAAAACGCATTTGGCCACCTTAAAAAAAGATTCAGGCGAGTTGGAAAAGGTATGGAAGTTCGAATTAATAACGCACCAAAGATAGTGAAAGCATGCTGCGTTCTTCATAACTTCCTTTGTGAAGAGAGGGATTCTATTCCTGAAAATTGGGTTGAAGAAAACGTGCAAAGGGCACAACCACAGCATCACACGGCAGAGAACGACCAAAACAATGGGAGAGAAATTCGTAATGCTCTAGCAATTGTTTTTTTAGACGAAGGTATAAATATTTATTAATTTTGATATTTACATAGTTTTAATCTTTCTTATTATTTAAATATCTGAGAAACTCCTCATTAAACATTTTTTGTTGTTGTGTTAGGTCCGTTAACGTATTAATTAACTTCCCCATCATTCCTAGCATTTGCTCGGAATCTTTTTTGGCTGATTCCGATTCCGAAATTGCCAATTGCAAATACTCGTCTTTTTTTCTTTTTCTTCTCCCAGACGTACTCGGGGTTGGGGTTAACAACTCTATTGTTGGAGACGATGTTGCTGCTTCCATTTGATTGGCAGACGTCATCGATTCATCTATAAAAACAAAATCCTTATAGTTTTTATTATGTAAAATGTATAAGAACCCCATACCTGTATAGCTAGGTGCAAGGTCCAAATGCTCGATGTCTTCTGAAATAATAAAGATATATGTTTATTTATACATTTTTCATTTCATTACATATTTATATTTAAAGTTGCAAATGTTTCATATTATTTCTATTGATGAGATCTCTCAAATTAAATGATTTTGGATCTTATTCAAGCAACCCTCAAAGGATTATTGTCTTCATACAAGCATATTGAAATTTGATAATTTATACAAATTAAAGTTCAAAATTCGCTCCACTATATTAAAAAAGGTATTGAAGGTAGTATTAAACAGAAAACTACACAAGAAATATCGAAGGTTAACCATTTAAGCTCTAACATATCCAAATGAAAAAGTTACTCAATCATTTTAAAGCCGGAATGATCGCTTCTTGTTTTGCGGAATATATGTAAGCTAGATACAATGGCTGAAACTTTTATTAAATATGGAATTTAATAAAAATTACAATTGTGAGCTGATTATGACTTGAACAATAAACTGCACTAGCAATAACATTTTAAAGTATTTACCTGGGATGTATTTTGTATTATTTATCTGAAGTTGAGAAAATAGCAACAGAGAAATAGCACTGCGGTATTGAATGAAATGCATTCGTACTTACCAGGCATTTGGAACGACTCATCCATCAGAGATGTATCATGGCTTGCAAATGTACCCAGCATTTCATTAATTCCTTTAAAGTGCTTCCAATCCGATGGCTTTCCCCCTGATGGCCCGATAATGGTTTTCTCCTTTCTGAAAATATGCTAAAGCTAGTAAATTATTGCAATGAGGAAATTATATTTAACCTATATCTTTTCGTCATATTCTGAATCTTCACATGTACCTCCTCGGGACTCACCAAATCAGCACCTAAACACTGACTGATGTTCGTGTAAATATGCGAATTTCTCTTCGCCTTGCGTAGCTCGTCCTTCCTTTCTCTCCACTCGCTGATTAGTTTCCTTTCGAGGGAGTCGGTCCACTTGAAGGGAGTTTTTCTTAGTTTAACCTGAAATTTATAATATTTTAAAGAAATTGTAGCGTTCCTCTTTAGTATGAATAAAAAGTACTATATTAACATAAAACGCATGAATATGTTATATTAATATAATTTATAAAATTGTTTATATACAATATTTAAACAATATTTCAAAATTCTTTATTATCTACGTGTATCTACGTGCACCTGCTAAATATTAAAATTTTATATTCTTCGATTTTACAAAAATCAACGCAATAAATTCAATTTAATTTTTTAAGAATATTAAAGGATAAGTGATTTCAGTTAATTTTTGATTAAATCAATGCCTATAAAATTAAAATATTAATTTATTCTACTCACCTTCGATTTTTCTTCCATTAGGCGCTTAAATTTCACATCGAATTGGGATTTGAAACAATTGACAATTTGAATATTTTCACTGTATTTACACATTGTAAAAATTTCAAAAATTTACAATTTGAAAATTAGAAATGTCAATTTGAGGCAATTCGCTAAAGAGAATTGTCAATTTCTGGCAATTGACAATTCTCGAGAACTGTCAATACGACATTTATTCATCAAAGTTGGCCTTATGCGTCTTCGATAAAGCTTTCGGTTGGCTCACACTTTAACGTATCACGCATATTTTTTATCGAAACTGCGTTTGAAAGTAGTTTCAGCAACCCGCGTTAAGGGCCAAATCTGGTTCTGAATCTACTTTAGAAGTAGATTAAAGCACGCGAAACTGCATTTAGCTTGAATCTTCTAACGAATCTGCCAGTGTGTCTTGAGCATTATAGTTATATTTAGTATTGACAATAAGCATAATTCATCTTTTTCTTTTTTTAGTTTCAATTTTACTGACTTCATTACATCTGCTAATTTGTGATGTATATGTAAAGCTTTTATCTTGAAAGCACAAGTTTGATGTTTGTTTGAATAAGATGTGTTTCATGAAAAAAGCATCAATTTTAATTTGACTGTGTTGTGATTATAATTTTGGTACCCCATCCATAATCCCCTTCCGTTTCAGGGTGTGATGACTAATTGGATGAAAATAAAAAGAAAAACCTTCCTTTTAACTTGACAGTTATATATTTATTTATCGTATTCGATTTTTGACCGTAATGATTCGGTCCTCCTCAGTGCTGAGGATGAAGAATAATGGTCGAAAATCGATTCCGGTCAAGGCAAGATTGCAAAAATGCTTTCTTTTTTCTTTAACACACTTTAATACACTCTACTAAATAAATTGTAATCGAGGGAGAAAACTTCGAAAACTCGAAATAGATATCAAGTGAACTCACTAACTCGAAAAAATTGATATCGCGAAAACGTAAATCGAAGTAAATCCAATTCGCCATCAACTTTGACATCATTTCCACTGTATGCAGGAAAGGTGAATGTACTTCACATGTATATTACACCAGAAGTTTCGATAGATGCAGTTTCTCGACTTGATTTGAAATCATTAATCACGCACTGGACGTTTTGCGGAATGTCAACATGTATCGGTAGATATTCGATGTAAATCTATTTGATACCGAAATTGGCAAGATGTGAAAAATGTTCCCCGATAGGCGCAAAATCATTTGCAGCGTATGACAGCTCTCCTTTTTGAAAGTATTCAACTAATTTTTATAAAAGATAAGTAAAAATTGATTTTTTTATATGTTTACATCCAAATCCAAGTATTTTTATATAATTTTATTGCTGAAACTCCCATAAGTTTGTTTGTGAATGTTCAGGATGAATTCAAGAAAGTAAATTATTAATTAGCTTCTGAATGTCTTAAAAGTTAATTTATAATATTCAAAGTTTTTAAAAAACGTTCTAGAATAAGTTATGCGTAGTGAGAGTATATGAAGAAAACAATAATGCTATCTACAAATCTAGTTTTTTTTTGGGGCCCTAAGAAGGCTTATTGGATTTTAGAGTTACTAGCTCTTTGTAGAAATCTATTAAGTCTTAAAAAACAGCTGGTATACCGCCGCCGTGTTTGCCCGTATGCAATACGTCCTAGATTTTACAAATCCAGCCAGTATATTATGAAGCTGATGGCTCAACTGCTTCCACTGACAGCTAGCCTGGGGAAGTAAACAAATTCCTATTCTTTTCACTTTAAATATCAATAAAACATAAATGAATGCATGGACTGAAATGAAATTTACTTTAAAAGGAGCGCTACGATGCTTCCCATGGACGTTTGAATTCCACAATTGAAATCTATCTAGGAACTGTACAAAACCTCGAATTTTCGTCGGCAGTTCTAGATTTCTTCATATTTTCTACTTCGTAGCTCATTGTCATGATCTAAAGTATTGGCAAGCCACAAGGTGATATGATCATTATCACGCTTTGGCCGTGTGTCCGTCCACCCAGCTGCCAAATTTTCTGATTTTAAACCAGCACGTACCATAACTGAGTAGGCTTGTCCGAAGAGCCACTCGAACTAAATCTCGTTGACGCCAACGAAACTTGAACCAGAGACTTTCGGCTTACGGGCTTAGTGCTCTAACCACTAAGCCACGCGGGTTTCTCCATTTACCAAATAGTTAATTTCAAGCTTGAAATTAACTAGCTTCTGTGTGTTTTTGCGTCAATTTTCGGGGCTAATAAATTACTAAGAATTAATAAAATCCGATTGCCCACAAACGACAAAAAAATTATACTGGGTGATTTTAACGCTAAGGTTGGCAATGAACTATCTCATCGGGGAACGACTGGAGGGTATAGCCTCCATGATGAAACAAATGATAACGGCCAGCGCCTGATTGACTTTGCATGTAGCAGAAATCTAGTCATACGTTCGACTTGCTTCCCACATCGACGCATTCAAAAAATGACCTGGGTATCACCAGATGGCAATACGCAAAACCAGATCGATCACGTTCTGATTGATCTGGTTTGGGCCTCGAGCAGACTTGAAGTCCGTACATACCGAGGAGCCAATTGTAACTCAGATCATTACTTAATCAAATTAACCTATCGATGTCGTATGTCAAAGGAATATTCAGCGAAGACTAGCCCGCTACAAAAATTTGACATCGAAAGGCTCCAAACGGCGTCTGTGGCCGAAAATTTCACGGAGACCCTCGACAACCAGCTGGCTCCCATCTTATCAGACGCATCGTTAAAGACGAGCAACGAGCTCTGGATGGAAGTGAAAGAGGCTATCAGGACCGTGGCAGAACAGGCGGTTGGACATCAAGCCCGGCGCGACAGGAATGATTGGTTCGATGATGAGTGCCAGAATGCGTTAGATAACAAGAATCAGGCGTACGAAGAATACGTAGGTAGGAAAACCAGGACGAAGAGAGAACAATATGAAAATCTCAGAAGAGTAGCGAATAAGATAATTAGAATTAAGAAAAGAAAATACTATGACGACCAATTGAGAAGTAGTGAAAAGCCTGATTAGCCTGAAATGTGGTTATCAGCCCAAAATTACGCTCTGTCGTGATGACAGTGGCAATATACTCTCTGATGGAATCAAGATAAAGTAAAGATGGGTAACATATTTCAAGCATCTTCTTAATCCCTCGCACAGCTCCAGAACATCGGAGCCCATAGATGTCTGCGGAGAGCTTCCATTGGCCCCATCAACTCTGGATGAAGTTTGTTCCATCATCAAAGCCAAAAAAATAATAAAGCGCCAGGCATTGATGAGATTCCAGTGGAGCTCATCAAATATGGTGGCAGTAGTGTTCATCAAGCTATTCACAAAGTCATCCAATACATTTGGCAACAAGAACATATGCCGAAAGAGTGGAGCCAATCAATTATATTCCCTATCCACAAAAAAGGTGAAAAGCTACAGTGCGAAAATTATAGAGGCATAGCACTACTTTGTACGGCGTACAAAATATTTTCTAAAATCTTAGGAAATAAAATCGGATCATACGCCAACAGTATTATTGGGGAGTATCAAGGTGGTTTTAGGGCAGGTAGATCAACAACAGACCAATTGTTCACAGTCAAGCAGGTACTTGAAAAATGATGGGAGCTCAACATAGAGGTACACCAAATTTTCGTTGATTTCAAGCAATCATACGACAGTATTGATCGTAACGTACTGTATCAAATAATGCTTGGGTTTGGCATCCCAGCCAAATTAGTCCGTCTTACCAAAATGACAATGACGTCGATGACCTCCCAAGTCCGCATCATAACCAACTCATCGATGCCTTTGACACAAATATCGGACTAAAGCAGGGAGATGGGCTGGCCCCATTGCTTTTCAATTTGGCGCTGGAGTACGTCATAAGGAAGCTACCTGTCGATACGTGAGGTACAATATTATAAAAGTTGAGCCAGGTAGTGACCTATGCGGACGACATCAACATTCTGTCACGGTCACTAATAACTGCCAAAGAACTCTTCCTGAAACTCGACAGGGAAGCAAAACTAGTAGGGCTACAAATCAACCAAAATAAAACAAAGCTCATGACGCAGTCGAGGAAAAATACCCCAAATACAGCAAATATAACACTTGGCGAATACATTATCAAAAATGTTAGCCAATTTGTGTATTTAGGCGCCAAAATAACGAAAACGGGCAATGAAAGAGAAGAAATACGCCGAAGATTACAGCTCGCAAATAAAATATTTTATTCAGTATACACAGAAGAACAAAGCTCCATATATACAAATCTGTGATAAGACCAGTGTTATGCTATGGGTGTGAAACATGGACCCTAACTCAAGCATCTGCAAATATATTGAACGCCTTTGAGCGGCGGGTCCTGAGGCGAATAATCGGAGCGAAGCTAGATGGGGACCAATGGCGAATTCGATACAACCATGAGCTGTATGAAATTTTTGACGAACCGGAGGTCTCAGGGATTGTAAGACTGCGGAAGCTGCAATGGGCTGGACACATGAATCATATAGACGAACAACGGATACCCAAGAAGGTATTCGTAGGGAGAACTGAGGCCAGTGGGGAAACCGAGGAAACGCTGGTCTGACTCGGTCGACGAAGACAGTTTATCGCTGCTCGGACTTCAGAATCGGATGACGCGGTCAACGGACAGAGACAGTTGGAGGTGCTGTTTGCAGGAAGCGAAGGCCCGAAAGGGGCTGTAGGGCTAAGAAGGAGAAGAAGAATACGATTCGATTTGCATACTGAGTCTGTGCCCACGACGCGTAAGCCCTATGCCAGGAAAGTGCCGTCAGCCCTTATTGGTTTCCCATTTAGGGTGTCTAAGATAAATTTGATAATTAACTTAACTTTGGATTAAATGCAATCTATGAACATGTAGTTTTAGAGATTATTGATAAATAATATAATGAAGAGCAACTGTTTAATTTTCTGAGGAATATTGGAGTTTGGATATTTAGGCACAAACAACGTGAATCAAATATTGAAGCAAATAAATCAGATCAAAAAATAACGTTGTATGTATCTCATTTCGTTTCCAAGTCTGGAAGATAGTTTAATTTATAGCGATATTTTTCGATGTAATAATATTCATGGCAATATTTTTTCTTTACATATTGAACTGTGAATTATTTTATAAAGTTTATGGTGAACAGAACATCTTTCAGACTTTTTTTGGACATAAAATAATACCTGGTGTTGAGGAACATTTTGATTATCGAACTTAAGAGGAAGCAATAGTGATCACTTCCGATCATATATTGTTGGTAGTCACTGAATAACTCCTTTTCTAAAAAATGCTTTTGGATTACGATGATAATTTTAAAACATTATTTTCTTCCCAATATATTTTCACCATTTGTCATTAGTTTGATATTTCATTGAAGGAACTTTTACGTCTCTTGGCAAATTTGTTTTACACTTGTAATAAGTCGAATTCACATATCAAAACACAACAATCATAATAATATTTATATGTACACATCTTAAGCAAACATATTACTATAATTACTTACTATAATAGAAGATTAAATTCACATATCATGGACGAAAACAACAATCGTAATAACATTCATACGTTCATACCATAAGCAAACAAATATACACATGTTTAATTGTACATCATGCAATTCATTCGCTTACCAACAAAATTCATTTGTTTACCAACAAAAGTCAAAACTAAGCAAACAAAAAGACAACCTTGAAATATCAATCCCAGCACATGGCTACATGTAAACATACCAGTTGCATAATTATACAATGCAATCACTTTTATTTCTTCTACACTCATTCTGAATATCGAGTATTACGTTGCAATAAAATCATAACCCATCACGTGTGGAGGTATTCCCTGACCACACTCAATGCACGCTAATTGTATTACTCATCAAGAGGTAAGCGACGATACCCAAGTGATACGTACGAGCATGGGTTATTGACATACGAGTGTGTGCATAATATATGGACTATGGATATTTATCTAGAGAAGAAAATAAAATGCATATGTTGACATATTGGTAATATCGAGACATGTAAGTTTTTGTTCGTGAGGCAATAAAATCGATTTAATGGAAAGCATAGGTAGAATTTCGTCAAATAATAAATTTTTGCGTACACTTGTAAAAAAAGAACAGAAAACAAATTAGCTGTCTTACACAGATTAAGTGAAAGAAAAGTGTATAAATACAGAAGTATGATTGAATAAAATCAAGATTTGTGATTGAATCGTCAAGGCGTTCTTATTGAAAGTCTTCCCTCCGCGAAGTAATTTTTGCGGACATAGAAATTGCGGCGTAGTTGATATAATGTCCTCGCCATGTTCTTTGTGGAGCGATTCTCCGCTTCCGTAGGTTTGGGTAAAGATTATTAGAAACTAAAATATTAATTGCTTTTTTCCACCCTAAAAGTGAGATTCAATATAATAGTAAATCATTTCACACTTTCCGAAGGTAATTTCACGTAGCTTCATGTTTTGTAGGCCATAAGTGATCTTTCCGAAAATTCGTCTTCAATGGAAACTAAAAACTATGTGAATTTTAAGGTGTTTTCTATTTTGAGGACGACAAAACCAGCGATGTAATCTACGTCATAGGAAACATATTCAGTTAGTTTTGTAGGATAATTAGCATAGCAATGTTCTATCATGAATTGCTTTACCCGAAAAGAAGAACATTCCGAAAGTAACATATACCGATTTTTCTCATTAATAAATTTAAATCCTGTGACAGTTTTCTCACGTTTGTCTAAACTGGAAAGTGAATCCTAATAATTACATCAGATAAAATTAATTCTCGACCGTTTTGATTCTGTTACTCATATTGTTTTGCATATGGCAGTATTAAAAGTATGAACGACAAAATCGTACTTCTTACTCCTTTATTTTTGTTTAAAATGTTCTCATTTAAGTTAATATAATATTTGAAGGGAGATTTGGAACAAAATAGATTCACTCTCGATACGATTCGACAACAAATCTGATGACGTACAAACATTTACCTAAGACTACACATAAATGTTAATACTAACATAAAACTACAGCAGCACTTTGAAATCAAATCTAAAGAAATATCTTATCATGCCAAAAATTATGATTATGCAGTCAGTTTCAATGGAAATCTAGAACGAAAATGATTAAATTGGTATTCAAATATAACGCAGGAAAGATTTACACTCGCTAAATTCGGCTTTACGGCCATCATCATATTGGGAGCAGCATTCAATAAAGCTAAATTCTAAAACAATAAAATGCCAAAATTAACGAAGAATGAAATATAGTAGAAATTTACGCTCTCAAAACTGTCCACAAGCAATGGAGCCGCTGTCAAATGTTCATTGGCGTTCTACTGCAAAAAACCTCAAACATAATAAATCTAAAATTCAAACTCAATTCTTACATTTTCTATATTGGATTCAGACATTGCTTCTATTTTTTCAGTCGCTAAGTCCTCCTTGAACAAAAGCTAAGAACCACGTAGTTTATAGTTGCCAAAATAATATATGAAACACACCTACATTTCGAACCTGGCCTTAAATCATACAATTTGACGAGTCATCAATGACTGCGTGAACGGTATTTACTGTATTCAAATCTTGAACTCAAATATTGATACGAAATATGCGCAAAATTTCCATGTAACCATTCCTTACATCCCCTGAATCTGGCATCAGATCAATACTGCAAGCTGTATGAATTATCTCTCGTTGAAAAATGTTATAATTAATGCTGCATACTATAAATTAAAAATTACTCTCTGCAGGCCACTTATACAGATCGCCGTAGCTGAAGGGCTTGAATCAACATTAATCTATGATTGTAGAATTAATAATGACAGTATACAAAAGGTCTAAAGGTACCTCCTCGAAAATAATTTCATCTACCGTGGACTTCGGGATGAGCCTGTTCTAAAATAGACAGGATTCAAATTTGCGTTGCAATTTAATGTAAGAAATTCAAACGTCCTTCAATTCTGATTTAGAGCTCACTAAATTATTCGGATGACAAATGTTTGCAATATTGTCGTTTCTGATCCAAGAGTCCTGAAATTGAGCGAGCTAAATGTAATGTTCGTTTAACTGAATGACCAGGACAATCGACTTATTCGCTGAAACCGAAGAAATCATTTGATGATTGCCACTCGAACTAAATCTCGTTGACGCCAACGAAACTTGAATCAGAGACTTTCGGCCTACGGGCTTAGTGCTCTAACCACTAAGCCACGCGGGTTTCTCCATTTACCAAATAGTTAATTTCAAGCTTGAAATTAACTAGCTTCTGCGTGTTTTTGCGTCAATTTTCGGGGCTAATAAATTACTAAGAATTAATAAAATCCGATCGCCCACAAACGACAAAAAAATTATACTGGGTGATTTTAACGCTAAGGTTGGCAATGAACTATCTCATCGGGGAACGACTGGAGGGTATAGCCTCCATGATGAAACAAATGATAACGGCCAGCGCCTGATTGACTTTGCATGTAGCAGAAATCTAGTCATACGTTCGACTTGCTTCCCACATCGACGCATTCAAAAAATGACCTGGGTATCACCAGATGGCAATACGCAAAACCAGATTGATCACGTTCTGATTGATCTGGTTTGGGCCTCGAGCAGACTTGAAGTCCGTACATACCGAGGAGCCAATTGTAACTCAGATCATTACTTAATCAAATTAACCTATCGATGTCGTATGTCAAAGGAATATTCAGCGAAGACTAGCCCGCTACAAAAATTTGACATCGAAAGGCTCCAAACGGCGTCTGTGGCCGAAAATTTCACGGAGACCCTCGACAACCAGCTGGCTCCCATCTTATCAGACGCATCGTCAAAGACGAGCAACGAGCTCTGGATGGAAGTGAAAGAGGCTGTCAGGACCGTGGCAGAACAGGCGATCGGACATCAAGCCCGGCGTGACAGGAATGTCTGGTTCGATGATGAGTGCCAGAATGCGTTAGATAACAAGAATCAGGCGTACGAAGAATACGTAGGTAGGAAAACCAGGACGAAGAGAGAACAATATGAAAATCTCAGAAGAGTAGCGAATAAGATAATTAGAATTAAGAAAAGAAGATACTATGACGACCAATTGAGAAGTAGTGAAAAGCCTGATTAGCCTGAAATGTGGTTATCAGCCCAAAATTACGCTCTGTCGTGATGACAGTGGCAATATACTCTCTGATGAAATCAAGATAAAGTAAAGATGGGTAACATATTTCAAGCATCTTCTTAATCCCTCGCACAGCTCCAGAACATCGGAGCCCATAGATGTCTGCGGAGAGCTTCCATTGGCCCCATCAACTCTGGATGAAGTTTGTTCCATCATCAAAGCCAAAAAAATAATAAAGCGCCGGGCATTGATGAGATTCCAGTGGAGCTCATCAAATATGGTGGCAGTAGTGTTCATCAAGCTATTCACAAAGTCATCCAATACATTTGGCAACAAGAACATATGCCGAAAGAGTGGAGCCAATCAATTATATTCCCTATCCACAAAAAAGGTGAAAAGCTACAGTGCGAAAATTATAGAGGCATAGCACTACTTTGTACGGCGTACAAAATATTTTCTAAAATCTTAGGAAATAAAATCGGATCATACGCCAACAGTATTATTGGGGAGTATCAAGGTGGTTTTAGGGCAGGTAGATCAACAACAGACCAATTGTTCACAGTCAAGCAGGTACTTGAAAAATGATGGGAGCTCAACATAGAGGTACACCAAATTTTCGTTGATTTCAAGCAATCATACGACAGAATTGATCGTAACGTACTGTATCAAATAATGCTTGGGTTTGGCATCCCAGCCAAATTAGTCCGTCTTACCAAAATGACAATGACGTCGATGACCTCCCAAGTCCGCATCATAATCAACTCATCGATGCCTTTGACACAAATATCGGACTAAAGCAGGGAGATGGGCTGGCCCCATTGCTTTTCAATTTGGCGCTGGAGTACGTCATAAGGAAGCTACCTGTCGATACGCGAGGTACAATATTATAAAAGTTGAGCCAGGTAGTGACCTATGCGGACGACATCAACATTCTGTCACGGTCACTAATAACTGCCAAAGAACTCTTCCTGAAACTCGACAGGGAAGCAAAACTAGTAGGGCTACAAATCAACCAAAATAAAACAAAGCTCATGACGCAGTCGAGGAAAAATACCCCAAATACAGCAAATATAACACTTGGCAAATACATTATCAAAAATGTTAGCAAATTTGTGTATTTAGGCGCCAAAATAACGAAAACGGGCAATGAAAGAGAAGAAATACGCCGAAGATTACAGCTCGCAAATAAAATATTTTATTCAGTATACACAGAAGAACAAAGCTCCATATATACAAATCTGTGATAAGACCAGTGTTATGCTATGGGTGTGAAACATGGACCCTAACTCAAGCATCTGCAAATATATTGAACGCCTTTGAGCGGCGGGTCCTGAGGCGAATAATCGGAGCGAAGCTAGATGGGGACCAATGGCGAATTCGATACAACCATGAGCTGTATGAAATTTTTGACGAACCGGAGGTCTCAGGGATTGTAAGACTGCGGAAGCTGCAATGGGCTGGACACATGAATCATATGGACGAACAACGGATACCCAAGAAGGTATTCGTAGGGAGAACTGAGGCCAGGGGGAAACCGAGGAAACGCTGGTCTGACTCGGTCGACGAAGACAGTTTATCGCTGCTCGGATTTCAGAATCGGATGACGCGGTGAACGGACAGAGACAGTTGGAGGTGCTGTTTGCAGGAAGCGAAGGCCCGAAAGGGGCTGTAGGGCTAAGAAGGAGAAGAAGAATACGATTCGATTTGCATACTGAGTCTGTGCCCACGACGCGTAAGCCCTATGCCAGGAAAGTGCCGTCAGCCCTTTTTGGTTTCTAATTTAGGGTGTCTAAGATAAATTTGATAATTAACTTAACTTTGGATTAAATGCAATCTATGAACATGTAGTTTTAGAGATTATTGATAAATAATATAATGAAGAGCAACTGTTTAATTTTCTGAGGAATATTGGAGTTTGGATATTTAGGCACAAACAACGTGAATCAAATATTGAAGCAAATAAATCAGATCAAAAAATAACGTTGTATGTATCTCATTTCGTTTCCAGGTCTGGAAGATAGTTTAATTTATAGCGATATTTTTCGATGTAATAATATTCATGGCAATATTTTTTCTTTACATATTGAACTGTGAATTATTTTATAAAGTTTATGGTGAACAGAACATCTTTCAGACTTTTTTTGGATATAAAATAATACCTGGTGTTGAGGAACATTTTGATTATCGAACTTAAGAGGAAGCAATAGTGATCACTTCCGATCATATATTGTTGGTAGTCACTGAATAACTCCTTTTCTAAAAAATGCTTTTGGATTACGATGATAATTTTAAAACATTATTTTCTTCCCAATATATTTTCACCATTTGTCATTAGTTTGATATTTCATTGAAGGAACTTTTACGTCTCTTGGCAAATTTGTTTTACACTTGTAATAGGTCGAATTCACATATCAAAGCACAACAATCATAATAATATTTATATGTACACATCTTAAGCAAACATATTACTATAATTACTTACTATAATAGAAGATTAAATTCACATATCATGGACGAAAACAACAATCGTAATAACATTCATACGTTCATACCATAAGCAAACAAATATACACATGTTTAATTGTACATCATGCAATTCATTCGCTTACCAACAAAATTAATTTGTTTACCAACAAAAGTCAAAACTAAGCAAACAAAAAGACAACCTTGAAATATCAATCCCAGCACATGGCTACATGTAAACATACCAGTTGCATAATTATACAATGCAATCACTTTTATTTCTTCTACACTCATTCTGAATGTCGAGTATTACGTTGCAATAAAATCATAACCCGGTATTCCCTGACCACACTCAATGCACGCTAATTGTATTACTCATCAAGAGGTAAGCGACGATACCCAAGTGATACGTACGAGCATGGGTTATTGACATACGAGTGTGTGCATAATATATGGACTATGGATATTTATCTAGAGAAGAAAATAAAATGCATATGTTGACATATTGGTAATATCGAGACATGTAAGTTTTTGTTCGTGAGCAATAAAATCGATTTAATGGAAAGCATAGGTAGAATTTCGTTAAATAATAAATTTTTGCGTACACTTGTAAAAAAAGAACAGAAAACAAATTAGCTGTCTTACACAGATTAAGTGAAAGAAAAGTGTATAAATACAGAAGTATGATTGAATAAAATCAAGATTTGTGATTGAATCGTCAACGCGTTCTTATTGAAAGTCTTCCCTCCGCGAAGTAATTTTTGCGGACATAGAAATTGCGGCGTAGTTGATATAATGTCCTCGCCATGTTCTTTGTGGAGCGATTCTCCGCTTCCGTAGGTTTAGGTAAAGATTATTAGAAACTAAAGTATTAATTGCTTTTTTCCACCCTAAAAGTGAGATTCAATATAATAGTAAATCATTTCACACTTTCCGAAGGTGATTTCACGTAGCTTCATGTTTTGTAGGCCATAAGTGATCTTTCCGAAAATTCGTCTTCAATGGAAACTAAAAACTATGTGAATTTTAAGGTGTTTTCTATTTTGAGGACGACAAAACCAGCGATGTAATCTACGTCATAGGAAACATATTCAGTTAGTTTTGTAGGATAATTAGCATAGCAATGTTCTATCATGAATTGCTTTACCCGAAAAGAAGAAAATTCCGAAAGTAACATATACCGATTTTTCTCATTAATAAATTTAAATCCTGTGACAGTTTTCTCACGTTTGTCTAAACTGGAAAGTGAATCCTAATAATTACATCAGATAAAATTAATTCTCGACCGTTTTGATTCTGTTACTCATATTGTATTGCATATGGCAGTATTAAAAGTATGAACGACAAAATCGTACTTCTTACTTCTTTATTTTTGTTTAAAATGTTCCCATTTAAGTTAATATAATATTTGAAGGGAGATTTGGAACAAAATAGATTCATTCTCGATACGATTCGACAACAAATCTGATGACGTACAAACATTTACCTAAGACTACACATAAATGTTAATACTAACATAAAACTACAGCAGCACTTTGAAATCAAATCTAAAGAAATATCTTATCATGCCAAAAATTATGATTATGCAGTCAGTTTCAATGGAAATCTAGAACGAAAATGATTAAATTGGTATTCAAATATAACGCAGGAAAGATTTACACTCGCTAAATTTGGCTTTACGGCCATCATCATATTGGGAGCAGCATTCAATGAAGCTAAATTCTAAAACAATAAAATGCCAAAATTAACGAAGAATGAAATATAGTAGAAATTTACGCTCTCAAAACTGTCCACAAGCAATGGAGCCGCTGTCAAATGTTCATTGGCGTTCTACTGCAAAAAACCTCAAATATAATAAATCTAAAATTCAAACTCAATTCTTACATTTTCTATATTGGATTCAGACATTGCTTCTATTTTTTCAGTCGCTAAGTCCTCCTTGAACAAAAGCTAAGAACCACGTAGTTTATAGTTGCCAAAATAATATATGAAACACACCTACATTTCGAACCTGGCCTTAAAACCATCTCTTGAAAATCTCCATATTTTAGCGCTGTAATTTAAACAAAAAGAAAATGATATAATTAAAAAAACAACGCTATTTATTTGTTTTCTGACAAATATATATATTTCGGGAGTAAATGTTCTCCCTTCTTCAGTGTCTAATTTTTCTGAAGAGAAACCCTCGAGATGTACAATATATATGCTAAAGCTAATTAGCTATTAATGACCGTACTTAACAAAAGGATGCATCTCAATGAAATAACAGGTCATAAAAGTATATTTTAATGTGGGTCAAATGAATTTTGGTGGAACTATTAATTTATTTTAAATTATTTTAAAATTTTGTAACCTGAACTTAATTATTTAGAAGAAATTTTAAAAGAGGTGAATCTCCATTGCCAACATCATCATTCAATCGCTTTTCCATAGGTTGCCGCATAATCCAAAGTGTCTCGTACGCATCCAGTTTCCTCAAATCTCGTATTTCTTTGATGACTTCCAACTGCTCCCAGTTGACGTTGTGTCCTTCGCAAATGTGACGGGCTACCGATGATCGAACGTCTTTTACTTTGTTTTTCGTCAGTGCTGATTGTGCTTCTCGAACATGCTCGTTGAACCGGACTTTCACGCTGCGTTTTGTCTGCCCAATATATACTTTTTCGCATTGCTGGCAGTTAATCTTGTAGATCCCTCGCTTTTCATGTTTGCTCCTTATGTCTTTGATTTGCGCTACGTTGGTTTTAAGCTGAAACGGTGAGCTTCTGGTCACCATTTGGATACCGTTTTTCCTCATCATTCTATTCAGGGCACCGCTAACCTCCGACATGATCATTACTGCTCTTTGCGTTGGTTCGTCCTTGAGTGTACTCAGTTTTGTGAGATTGCGTCTTTGCGCTCTTTTTTCCATTTTTTTCCCCATTCGTTTCACTAATATGGGGTCGTATCCATTTTTGACAGCTGTGTCCATGATGTAATCTTCCTCTTTTTTCCGGTTTTCTTTGCTTAAGGGGACGGTAATCATTCGATGTAGCCAAGTCCGGAAAGATGCCATTTTTTGCGAAAAGCTGTGATTTGACGTAGCTGGTACCGTTCTTTGTGTGCTAGTGTCTTTTCGGTGTATATCGAATTCAAAATCGCCTGTTGTCCTTGTTATTTTCAGATCTGGAAATGGGATAGTGCCATTTGTTTCGACTTCCATTGTGAAGGTCAAGTTTTTATGTACGGAGTTGAGATTTTTTAATATGTTTTGGGCTTCATTCCGTTCTATAACGGCAATCACGTCATCCACATAGCGGTACCAAATCCTGGGCATCCAACCAGACTCTTCAATTTTGCTCTCCACCCATTCTAAAAATACTTCGCTAAGTAAAGGTGACAACGGGTTGCCCATAGGTGCGCCAGTTTTTTGCTTGAAAAACCGACCCCTAAAGGTAAAATAATTTTCTGCCATGCAGACTGTTGCAAATTTTGTAATGGCTCTAGCTTTCTTTTTCCCGTTGATTGAAGGGTCTTTTCTTGCCAGCGAGTCTTCTAAAAGAGCCAACGCTTGCTTCACAGGAACACTAGGGAAAAGAGACTTCACGTCAAATGACACAAATTGTTCTCCTTCGTTTATCTTCTGACTGTCTGTTAGTCTTCTCACTAAATCTTCTCTATTCGTAATGGAGTACTTGCTCGAAACTACACCTAGTTTTCCACACTCCTCCAGTACCCATCTGGCAATTTTCGTTGTCGGAGCATCTGTAGATGTTATTATTTCTCGTAGTTCATTGCCTTCTTTATGGACTTTTGGAAGACATTTGATTCTCGACAAAACAGGGTTGGGAACTCGTAGTTTACTGACGTCCTCAATTATTCCTTTGCACTCCTTTAACGTTTTCTCGACCCTTTTTACTGAGTCTGGGAGTGGATCATTCCTTAATTCGAAGAAGTCCCCACTCGTGAATTTTTCGAACACTAAATCATCGTAGCGGTCCTTGTCCATGATGACTACTTTATTTCCTTTGTCCGCCTTTAAGAAATATACAGGTTTTTCTTTCAATTCTTTCAGGAGCTCGATTTCGTTTCTGCCGTGGTGGGTGATTTTACTTTCCCTTGATTCGATGATTTTCCTTGTTTCTTCTCTAATGTGGTGTTTTTTCTCGGTGGGCATATATTTTATGGCCGCTTCTACATCCATCACAATATCCTCTGTGGGCAGTTTGTCACATTTGATCGCATAATTTAAGCCCATGTTTAGTAAGTGTAACTGGGGTTCGGTGAAGGTTTCTGACGATCTGTTCACGACTAAATCTGGAATTTCCGCTACTTTATTCTTAACGATGGTTTCACTCTTCTTGCCTGCTAGAAGTGCCTTCAATTTTTTCCCCAAAATTTGTCGCTTCCGATCTTTTTCGCATTCGAAGGCCCTTTCTACTTTATTCAAAACGTCTGTCATCCATCCTTTCCTGCTTTGGAAGTCATAGCATATTTTCAAATGCAAATGATGAGCTCGTACTGTGATGTCATCTAGCTTCACGTAAAGTCGGTTGATGCTATCCTTGATGAGGTTCCTTTCCATTTCTACCTTACGTTTCTCCGCCCCTGGTAACGAAATCCTTATTTTTATGCAATGGCTCCTTGGAACTACTTTAAATGACAGGCAAAGTTTTAAAAACTTGATGTCTTCGCTGATTCTACCTTGAGCTCTTTTCAGCTTCAGGAAATTGTAAAAGTTGGAGCTTGACTGAGTTGTCCGATCAAATCTATTGAAAATCTCCATATTTTAGCGCTGTAATTTAAACAAAAAGAAAATGATATAATTAAAAAAACAACGCTATTTATTTGTTTTCTGACAAATATACATATTTCGGGAGTAAATGTTCTCCCTTCTTCAGTGTCTAATTTTTCTGAAGAGAAACCCTCAAGATGTACAATATATATGCTAAAGCTAATTAGTTATTTATGACCGTACTTAACAAAAGGATGCATCTCAATGAAATAACAGGTCATAAAAGTATATTTTAATGTGGGTCAAATGAATTTTGGTGGAACTATTAATTTATTTCAAATTATTTTAAAATTTTGTAACCTGAACTTAATTATTTAGAAGAAATTTTAAAAGAGGTGAATCTCCATTGCCAACATCATCATTCAATCGCTTTTCCATAGGTTGCCGCATAATCCAAAGTGTCTCGTACGCATCCAGTTTCCTCAAATCTCGTATTTCTTTGATGACTTCCAACTGCTCCCAGTTGACGTTGTGTCCTTCGCAAATGTGACGGGATACCGATGATCGAACGTCTTTTACTTTGTTTTTCGTCAGTGCTGATTATGCTTCTCGAACATGCTCGTTGAACCGGACTTTCACGCTGCGTTTTGTCTGCCCAATATATACTTTTTCGCATTGCTGGCAGTTAACCTTGTAGATCCCTCGCTTTTCATGTTTGCTCCTTATGTCTTTGATTTGCGCTACGTTGGTTTTAAGCTGAAACGGTGAGCTTCTGGTCACCATTTGGATACCGTTTTTCCTCATCATTCTATTCAGGGCACCGCTAAGACAAAACGCAGCGTGAAAGTCCGGTTCAACGAGCATGTTCGAGAAGCACAATCAGCACTGACGAAAAACAAAGTAAAAGACGTTCGATCATCGGTAGCCCGTCACATTTGCGAAGGACACAACGTCAACTGGGAGCAGTTGGAAGTCATCAAAGAAATACGAGATTTGAGGAAACTGGATGCGTACGAGACACTTTGGATTATGCGGCAACCTATGGAAAAGCGATTGAATGATGATGTTGGCAATGGAGATTCACCTCTTTTAAAATTTCTTCTAAATAATTAAGTTCAGGTTACAAAATTTTAAAATAATTTGAAATAAATTAATAGTTCCACCAAAATTCATTTGACCCACATTAAAATATACTTTTATGACCTGTTATTTCATTGAGATGCATCCTTTTGTTAAGTACGGTCATTAATAACTAATTAGCTTTAGTATATATATTGTACATCTTGAGTGTTTCTCTTCAGAAAAATTAGACACTGAAGAAGGGAGAACATTTACTCCCGAAATATGTATATTTGTCAGAAAACAAATAAATAGCGTTGTTTTTTTAATTATATCATTTTCTTTTTGTTTAAATTACAGCGCTAAAATATGGAGATTTTCAATAGATTTGATCGGACAACTCAGTCAAGCTCCAACTTTTACAATTTCCTGAAGCTGAAAAGAGCTCAAGGTAGAATCAGCGAAGACATCAAGTTTTTAAAACTTTGTCTGTCATTTAAAGTAGTTCCAAGGAGCCATTGCATAAAAATAAGGATTTCGTTACCAGGGGCGGAGAAACGTAAGGTAGAAATGGAAAGGAACCTCATCAAGGATAGCATCAACCGACTTTACGTGAAGCTAGATGACATCACAGTACGAGCTCATCATTTGCATTTGAAAATATGCTATGACTTCCAAAGCAGGAAAGGATGGATGACAGACGTTTTGAATAAAGTAGAAAGGGCCTTCGAATGCGAAAAAGATCGGAAGCGACAAATTTTGGGGAAAAAATTGAAGGCACTTCTAGCAGGCAAGAAGAGTGAAACCATCGTTAAGAATAAAGTAGCGGAAATTCCAGATTTAGTCGTGAACAGATCGTCAGAAACCTTCACCGAACCCCAGTTACACTTACTAAACATGGGCTTAAATTATGCGATCAAATGTGACAAACTGCCCACAGAGGATATTGTGATGGATGTAGAAGCGGCCATAAAATATATGCCCACCGAGAAAAAACAGCACATTAGAGAAGAAACAAGGAAAATCATCGAATCAAGGGAAAGTAAAATCACCCACCACGGCAGAAACGAAATCGAGCTCCTGAAAGAATTGAAAGAAAAATCTGTATATTTCTTAAAGGCGGACAAAGGAAATAAAGTAGTCATCATGGACAAGGACCGCTACGATGATTTAGTGTTCGAAAAACTCACGAGTGGGGACTTCTTCGAATTAAGGAATGATCCACTCCCAGACTCGGTAAAAAGGGTCGAGAAAACGTTAAAGGAGTGCAAAGGAATAATTGAGGACGTCAGTAAACTACGAGTTCCCAACCCTGTTTTGTCGAGAATCAAATGTCTTCCAAAAGTCCATAAAGAAGGCAATGAACTACGAGAAATAATAACATCTACAGATGCTCCGACAACGAAAATTGCCAGATGGGTACTGGAGGAGTGTGGAAAACTAGGTGTAGTTTCGAGCAAGTACTCCATTACGAATAGAGAAGATTTAGTGAGAAGACTAACAGACAGTCAGAAGATAAACGAAGGAGAACAATTTGTGTCATTTGACGTGAAGTCTCTTTTCCCTAGTGTTCCTGTGAAGCAAGCGTTGGCTCTTTTAGAAGACTCGCTGGCAAGAAAAGACCCTTCAATCAATGGGAAAAAGAAAGCTAGAGCCATTACAAAATTAGCAACAGTCTGCATGGCAGAAAATTATTTTACCTTTAGGGGTCGGTTTTTCAAGCAAAAAACTGGCGCACCTATGGGCAACCCGTTGTCACCTTTACTTAGCGAAGTATTTTTAGAATGGGTGGAGAGCAAAATTGAAGAGTATGGTTGGATGCCCAGGATTTGGTACCGCTATGTGGATGACGTGATTGCCGTTATAGAACGGAATGAAGCCCAAAACATATTAAAAAATCTCAACTCCGTACATAAAAACTTGACCTTCACAATGGAAGTCGAAACAAATGGCACTATCCCATTTCTAGATCTGACAATAACAAGGACAACAGGCGATTTTGAATTCGATATACACCGAAAAGACACTAGCACACAAAGAACGGTACCAGCTACGTCAAATCACAGCTTTTCGCAAAAAATGGCATCTTTCCGGACTTGGCTACATCGAATGATTACCGTCCCCTTAAGCAAAGAAAACCGGAAAAAAGAGGAAGATTACATCATGGAAACAGCTGTCAAAAATGGATACGACCCCATGTTAGTGAAACAAATGGGGAAAAAATGGAAAAAAGAGCGCAAAGACGCAATCTCACAAAACTGAGTACACTCAAGGACGAACCAACGCAAAGAGCAGTAATGATCATGTTGGAGGTTAGCGGTGCCCTGAATAGAATGATGAGGAAAAACGGTATCCAAATGGTGACCAGAAGCTCACCGTTTCAGCTTAAAACCAACGTAGCGCAAATCAAAGACATAAGGAGCAAACATGAAAAGCGAGGGATCTACAAGATTAACTGCCAGCAATGCGAAAAAGTATATATTGGGCAGACAAAACGCAGCGTGAAAGTCCGGTTCAACGAGCATGTTCGGTAAGCACAATCAGCACTGACGAAAAACAAAGTAAAAGACGTTCGATCATCGGTAGCCCGTCACATTTGCGAAGGACACAACGTCAACTGGGAGCAGTTGGAAGTCATCAAAGAAATACGAGATTTGAGGAAACTGGATGCGTACGAGACACTTTGGATTATGCGGCAACCTATGGAAAAGCGATTGAATGATGATGTTGGCAATGGAGATTCACCTCTTTTAAAATTTCTTCTAAATAATTAAGTTCAGGTTACAAAATTTTAAAATAATTTGAAATAAATTAATAGTTCCACCAAAATTCATTTGACCCACATTAAAATATACTTTTATGACCTGTTATTTCATTGAGATGCATCCTTTTGTTAAGTACGGTCATTAATAACTAATTAGCTTTAGTATATATATTGTACATCTTGAGTGTTTCTCTTCAGAAAAATTAGACACTGAAGAAGGGAGAACATTTACTCCCGAAATATGTATATTTGTCAGAAAACAAATAAATAGCGTTGTTTTTTTAATTATATCATTTTCTTTTTGTTTAAATTACAGCGCTAAAATATGGAGATTTTCAATAGATTTGATCGGACAACTCAGTCAAGCTCCAACTTTTACAATTTCCTGAAGCTGAAAAGAGCTCAAGGTAGAATCAGCGAAGACATCAAGTTTTTAAAACTTTGTCTGTCATTTAAAGTAGTTCCAAGGAGCCATTGCATAAAAATAAGGATTTCGTTACCAGGGGCGGAGAAACGTAAGGTAGAAATGGAAAGGAACCTCATCAAGGATAGCATCAACCGACTTTACGTGAAGCTAGATGACATCACAGTACGAGCTCATCATTTGCATTTGAAAATATGCTATGACTTCCAAAGCAGGAAAGGATGGATGACAGACGTTTTGAATAAAGTAGAAAGGGCCTTCGAATGCGAAAAAGATCGGAAGCGACAAATTTTGGGGAAAAAATTGAAGGCACTTCTAGCAGGTAAGAAGAGTGAAACCATCGTTAAGAATAAAGTAGCGGAAATTCCAGATTTAGTCGTGAACAGATCGTCAGAAACCTTCACCGAACCCCAGTTACACTTACTAAACATGGGCTTAAATTATGCGATCAAATGTGACAAACTGCCCACAGAGGATATTGTGATGGATGTAAAAGCGGCCATAAAATATATGCCCACCGAGAAAAAACACCACATTAGAGAAGAAACAAGGAAAATCATCGAATCAAGGGAAAGTAAAATCACCCACCACGGCAGAAACGAAACCGAGCTCCTGAAAGAATTGAAAGAAAAACCTGTATATTTCTTAAAGGCGGACAAAGGAAATAAAGTAGTCATCATGGACAAGGACCGCTACGATTATTTAGTGTTCGAAAAACTCACGAGTGGGGACTTCTTCGAATTAAGGAATGATCCACTCCCAGACTCAGTAAAAAGGGTCGAGAAAACGTTAAAGGAGTGCAAAGGAATAATTGAGGACGTCAGTAAACTACGAGTTCCCAACCCTGTTTTGTCGAGAATCAAATGTCTTCCAAAAGTCCATAAAGAAGGCAATGAACTACGAGAAATAATAACATCTACAGATGCTCCGACAACGAAAATTGCCAGATGGGTACTGGAGGAGTGTGGAAAACTAGGTGTAGTTTCGAGCAAGTACTCCATTACGAATAGAGAAGATTTAGTGAGAAGACTAACAGACAGTCAGAAGATAAACGAAGGAGAACAATTGGTGTCATTTGACGTGAAGTCTCTTTTCCCTAGTGTTCCTGTGAAGCAAGCGTTGGCTCTTTTAGAAGACTCGCCGGCAAGAAAAGACCCTTCAATCAACGGGAAAAAGAAAGCTAGAGCCATTACAAAATTTGCAACAGTCTGCATGGCAGAACATTATTTTACCTTTAGGGGTCGGTTTTTCAAGCAAAAAACTGGCGCACCTATGGGCAACCCGTTGTCACCTTTACTTAGCGAAGTATTTTTAGAATGGGTGGAGAGCAAAATTGAAGAGTATGGTTGGATGCCCAGGATTTGGTATCGCTATGTGGATGACGTGATTGCCGTTATAGAACGGAATGAAGCCCATAACATATTAAAAAATCTCAACTCCGTACATAAAAACTTGACCTTCACAATGGAAGTCGAAACAAATGGCACTATCCCATTTCTAGATCTGACAATAACAAGGACAACTGGCAGTTTTGAATTCGATATACACCGAAAAAACACTAGCACACAAAGAAGCTACGTCAAATCACAGCTTTTCGCAAAAAATGGCATCTTTCCGGACTTGGCTACATCGAATGATTACCGTCCCCTTAAGCAAAGAAAACCGGAAAAAAGAGGAAGATTACATCATGGACACAGCTGTCAAAAATGAATACGACCCCATGTTAGTGAAACGAATGGGGAAAAAAATGGAAAAAAGAGCGCAAAGACGCAATCTCACAAAACTGAGTACACTCAAGGACGAACCAACGCAAAGAGCAGTAATGATCATGTCGGAGGTTAGCGGTGCCCTGAATAGAATGATGAGGAAAAACGGTATCCAAATGGTGACCAGAAGCTCACCGTTTCAGCTTAAAACCAACGTAGCGCAAATCAAAGACATAAGGAGCAAACATGAAAAGCGAGGGATCTACAAGATTAACTGCCAGCAATGCGAAAAAGTATATATTGGGCAGACAAAACGCAGCGTGAAAGTCTGGTTCAACGAGCATGTTCGAGAAGCACAATCAGCACTGACGAAAAACAAAGTAAAAGACGTTCGATCATCGGTATCCCGTCACATTTGCGAAGGACACAACGTCAACTGGGAGCAGTTGGAAGTCATCAAAGAAATACGAGATTTGAGGAAACTGGATGCGTACGAGACACTTTGGATTATGCGGCAACCTATGGAAAAGCGATTGAATGATGATGTTGGCAATGGAGATTCACCTCTTTTAAAATTTCTTCTAAATAATTAAGTTCAGGTTACAAAATTTTAAAATAATTTAAAATAAATTAATAGTTCCACCAAAATTCATTTGACCCACATTAAAATATACTTTTATGACCTGTTATTTCATTGAGATGCATCCTTTTGTTAAGTACGGTCATTAATAACTAATTAGCTTTAGCATATATATTGTACATCTTGAGGGTTTCTCTTCAGAAAAATTAGACACTGAAGAAGGGAGAACATTTACTCCCGAAATATATATATTTGTCAGAAAACAAATAAATAGCGTTGTTTTTTTAATTATATCATTTTCTTTTTGCTTAAAACCATAAAATTTGATGAGTCATCAATGACTGCGTGAACGGTATCTACTGTATTCAAATCTTGACTTCAAATATTGATACGAAATATGCGCAAAATTTCCATGTAACCATTCCTTACATCCCCTGAATCTGGCATCAGATCAATACTGCAAGCTGTATGAATTATCTCTCGTTGAAAAATGTCATAATTAATGCTGCATACTATAAATTAAAAATTACGCTCTGCAGGCCACTTATACAGATCGCCGTAGCTGAAGGCCTTGAATCAACATTAATCTATGATTGTAGAATTAATAATGACAGTATACAAAAGGTCTAAAGGTACCTCCTCGAAAATAATTTCATCTACCGTGGACTTCGGGATGAGCCTGTTCTAAAATAGACAGGATTCAAATTTGCGTTGCAATTTAATGTAAGAAATTCAAACGTCCTTCAATTCTGATTTAGAGCTCACTAAATTATTCGGATGACAAATGTTTGCAATATTGTCGTTTCTGATCCAAGAGTCCTGAAATTGAGCAAGCTAAATGTAATGTTCGGTTAACTGAATGACATCTACACTATCCAGGACAATCGACTTATTCGCTGAAACCGAAGAAATCATTTGATGATCGAACTAAAATTAGATGTTTAGCAACGAAACTTTTCAATATAATGAAATTCACTCCTCATCAACTCCTTGTAAATATCCAAATTTCATAATCGACATTACAACTTCCCTAACTTCTCACTTATTTATTATACAATTAATATTTGTATGTTGTAAGATTAATTGCAGTCAAGAGGAATCCAATTGCTTGCAAAAGTAAATCGATAACTTTATATATATATATATAATATATATATATATATATATATATATATATATATATATATATATATATATATATATATATATGTATATACATATATATATATCTATATATAAATATATATATATATATATATATATATATATATATATATATATATATATATATATATATATATTTATAGATATATATGTGTATAATAAATGTATATATATATAAATATATAATGGATATAACATATATATATATATATACATATATATATATATATATATATATATACATATATATATATATATATATACATATATATATATATATATATATATATACATATATATATATATATATATATATATATATATATATATATATATATATATCTATATATATATATATATATATATATGTATATATATATATATATATATCTATATATATATATATATATATATATCTATATATATATATATATATATATATATATATATATATATATATATATATATATATATATCTATATACATATATATATATATATATATATATATATATATATATATATATATATATATATATATATATATACATATTTATATATATATATATATATATATATATATATATATATATATATATATATATATATTGTCGCGTGTTTTCGGTTCGCGGCCAATAATTTTAATGTTCCGGGGAAGTGAAAACGCAATGTCTTTTAAATTAAATTAAAAGAGTTTATTCAATTAATCACAAAAATGCACAATTACTTATTTTATTATTTCACAATTTTAATTTTCACTAAGTCTATAAATTTGTCATTCAACTGTCCACTTAAAATCACTTCGCACTCAAACAATCAATCGGCTTTACTTCGCGTTCCACTATATCGCAGTTTTCTATCGCGGTTGTAATGAATGATCCCCCCATTCATTCAGCTCGCCTTTATATAGGGTGTCTACCTATTCACCCATTTCTCGTACATTGGCAAATGTTCTACCGAGAGGTACCTGGTAGATTCGAGCAAATTAATGAATGGAGTGACGTCACTTGCAGATGTTGATCATGCTTGTTGGATTCTCGTGGGTTCGAGTAAATTCATTTGTTGACGTTCTTAATGATTATGAAAACAATTGCGACAGCTCGGCAGCTGGGCCTCTTAGAGCCAGAATCAATGCAGTTGCTCCTTCCTGCTCATTCCAGTGATTTATCCTAGCGGCGGCTTCAAACTGGATTTTGTAAATAGTCCAGACCGTTTGCCCATCGAATGTTGGTGCTTGCACATTTCTAGATGAGCTTTGCGCTGCGGTTATAATTGGGGCTGGTGAGGCGGTTACTACTGCCTTCGCTGCTTCCAAGTCCTTTTTCACTTTTTCCATCTCATGGTTGACCTGGCTGATCTCAAGGTTGATTCTCTCGTCGACCTGGTATACCTTCTCCTCGACGCATTTAATTTGGCTGTTGAGATTACTGAGCTCCGCTTTTATTTCGGTTGACTGTTTTTCCAGCTTCTGTGCGATGTCTGCCTTGATTTCGAACGCTTGTTGGTCTAGCTTCGCTGATTGTTCATTTAGCTGCGCTGATCGTTCACTTAGCTTCGCTGATTGTTCATTTAGCTTCACAGCTAAACTGGATGTCTGTTCATTTTGCTGCGCTGATTGTTCATTTTGCTGCGCTGATTGTTCATTTTGCTTCGCAGGTAAATTGGATGACTGTTGTCGCTGCTCTTGCTGCATCAGCATCAACATTTGCATCAGCGCATTTTCTGGTTCCTTTGGTTTTGGCGTTTCGGCTTCACCACCTTCTGCGCCTCTTTCTGCAGCTGAGAGCTCACCCAAATCCAGATTCACGCCTTCCGACTCGATCGCATCACGCAAGCGTGCAATCAGTATGGCCTTTGTACCTTGTGTAGCCAAATTTCGTTGTTCCAACTCCTCTTTGAGCTCCGATATGCTCAATTGATTAATTTTTAGATTTAAATTTCCTAGCATTTTTATTGTTTCGGCTATTTTTCCACGTTAACTTTCACAATTGTGCACTTTAAAGTTGTTTAAACGTTTTCACTTTCAAAATTTTTCTATCCCACTTCTGACACCATTGTCGCGTGTTTTCGGTTCGCGGCCAATAATTTTAATGTTCCGGGGAAGTGAAAACGCAATGTCTCTTAAATTAAATTAAAAGAGTTTATTCAATTAATCACAAAAATGCACAATTACTTATTTTAGTATTTCACAATTTTAATTTTAACTAAGTCTATAAATTTGTCATTCAACTGTCCACTTAAAATCACTTCGCACTCAAACAATCAATCGTCTTTACTTCGCGTTCCACTATATCGCAGTTTTCTATCGCGGTTGTAATGAATGATCCCCCCATTCGTTCAGCTCGCCTTTATATAGGGTCTCCACCTATTCACCCATTTCTCGTACATTGGCGAATGTTCTACCGAGAGGTACCTGGTAGATTCGAGCAAATTAATGAATGGAGTGACGTCACTTGCAGATGTTGATCATGCTTGTTGGGTTCTCATGGGTTCGAGTAAATTCATTTGTTGACGCTCTTAATGATTATGAAAACAATTGCGACAGCAGCTCGCTGAATTATTTGTACATGTAATTATTTGTACATGTAACAATATATATGCCCGTCCCTAGATAACCTTAAAAAATGTCGAAACCTGCAGATAGGTCTTAGAATGGATTGGACCTACGGCAACAACTTCACAAACGAAAAAAGGACTATGGTATTTGATCCTGGCATGTTTGATCACTCTATCATCCTGACGCTGTTAAGGATATTTTACAAAAGGCCAGTCAATATAAATTAAAAATACTGACAATCCAGGAAATGAACTGGACTAGAAACGATCCAAGACATGAGATCGCAGACAATATTCGAAAGTGGGAAGCCTACTGGAAAACAAAAATTCGGAGTGGCCTTCATTGTGGATAGGGAGTGAGAAGGACGAAAAAACGAAGAAAATGCTCGACAATTACCTGGTAAATCTAGTCGACTCATTGCTTAGAAACGATACAAAATAATTCTGGTTGATTCCAACAGTAAGATTGGCTATGAGATATCTCATTGGGGAGGGACTGGAGGTTATAGCCTCCACGATGAAACAAATGACAACGGCCAGCGCCTGGTTGACTTTGCATATAGGAGAAATCGAGTAATACGTTCGACTTGCTTCCCACAGCGACGCATTCATAAAATGACCTGGGTATCACCGGATGGCAACACAGAAAGTCAAATCGACTATGTTCTGATCCAACAAGGATGGGTCTCGAGTATACTTGACCAAAGAGCCAATCGTAACGCAGATCATTACTTGGACAAAGTAATCTATCTATGCCATATGTCAAAGGCATATTCAGCGAACACCAGCCCGCTAGAAAGATTAGACATTGAAAGGCTCCAAATGGCGTCTATCACAATAAATTTCACGGAACCCTCGAGAACCGACTGGCTCCCATCTTATCAGACGTGCCGTTAAAGACAAACAACGAGCTCTGGATGGAAGTGAAAGCTGGTATTAAGGCCGTGGCAGAACAGACGATTGGACATCAAGCCCGGTGAAAGCAGTGATATTGCCGATGTCATCACTTGATACATGCAAACATTTTGTTTACGTAAACAATGAATTTCGAAAGCTTTCGTACATTCCACTAAACAGCTGTATCAGGAATGTGCTGACTTGCTTCTTTATCGAATCAATTTTGAAATCGGAAATAACATTTGAATTCCACCTTTGTGGATACGTAAATCTCACACTGTTTTCCCCATTCAGCATAAATATTAAATACTAATCGCTTAATTGCCATTGTTGTAGCTGAATTTAGCAAAGCTTAGTCTTCGCGCCACAATTTGAATTCTTTTTGATCCACTAGAATAATTTACACACCCTTGCTTCCGAATATTTCAAATCATCTGGTCGTAAAGTGACATTTGACAGATGGTGATCTATATATATATATATATATATATATATATATATATATATATATATATGTATACAGGGACTGTATAATAGGTAACCGGACTGAGCCTGTCCCGCGCCCTCAAAGCGTCTGCTAACCGGTATCTGGTGCTGTAGTGGTGGTGGGGGTGTAGGTGAAGGGCACCAGGCTACAGCAGTTGCCTCCAAGCACTTGGAGAGATAGCATCGAGTAAGAGTGGAGTGCGTGTTCAGTTACGTCGTCGGAGTGAAAATGGAGCGTACGATCGAGCAATGTGTTAGCATCAAATTTTGTGTCAAACTCAAGAAAACGGCCACGGAAACTCTTCAAATGATTCAAAAGGCTTACGGTGAGGATGCTCTGTCCAGAACTCAAGTATTTCAGTGGCACAGAAATTTCCGGGAGGGCCGCGATGACGTCTATGACAAACAGCGCGTCGGTCCTCCATCAACGAGTCACACCGACATAAATGTGCAAAAAGTGCGTGATGTGTTGAATAGTGATCGTCATCTGAGTGTTCGGGCTATAGTAAATGAGGTTGGAATTGATAAGGTGACCGTTCGCAACATTATTAAGAATGATGTGGGCATGAGGAAGATCTGCGCGAAGCTGGTACCCAAACACCTGACTGATGAGCAAAAGGAGCGTCGTGTTGCTGTCGCTTCGGAAATCCTTGATCGACTGCAAACCGAACCAGAGTTCTTACAGCCTGTATATGGCACCAGCGGACTTCTTATTGTTCCCCAAGATCAAGAGACACCTTATGGGGACGCGGTTCGGGACTCTGGAAAACGTTCAACGTGCTACGACGAGGGCTCTAGACAGCATCGAGGTTGTCGACTTCCAGGGAGCGTTCGGGGATTGGAAAATCTGGTATCAGCGTGTTATCGACTCCAATGGGGACTACTTTGAAGATTTCTAAAGGAAAATTGTACATATTTTGCCAATAAAAAATTTCCTGAGTTCAGTCCGGTTACTTATTATGCAGACCCTGTATATACAGGGTGCGTACGGACGTGCATAAATGTAACTACAACTTCGCGATTTTTTATTTTTATTGGTGGACTACAACATCACTCAAGAAATGAAGAGACATGCTGTCATCGTCACTATATGTGCGAACCATACAGATTTAGAAATCTCTAATTTTCTTAATTGCGCCCGTTCATTCGTGCATAAGCTTCACCGTAAGTTGGAAGCATCAGGAGGCGATACAGAACCGGTTGCAAAACACAAAAAGCACGAACAACGTTCTGACACTGTCTGATCTGCAGAATTTTTAGAGCAAGTGCAAGCGATCATAGACGAGGACTCTTCAAAATCAATGAGGGTCCTTGCGAGTGAGCTTCATGTTTCTGAGTGCCTTATTCGTAGAGTTGTCCAAGAAGACCTTCGGTATAAGTCTTACGTGATGCGCAGAGGACAGTTCATGTCGGAACGAACACGAAAACAGAGAGTTCTCCGATCAAAACTTCTTTTAAAAAAAATTTTGACCAAGATCAAAACACCAATCGCAGAAATGACAGATGGCTATATTCAAATCCTATGAAGGTTCCTGTTGCTATGCACACAAAATTCCCAGCCACTGTTATAGTTTTAGGTGTTGTCAGCAACGAAGGACATGTCATGCCACCACACGTTTTTACTCAAGGACTTCGAGTGAACTCTGCTGCATACATCGAGGTTTTGGAGACGGTTGTCAAACCCTGGATAGACAATGTAAGCGGAGGCAGAGCATACATTTTTCAACAAGACTCTGCTCCTTCACATAAAGCGATGGTGACACAAGATTGGATGGCCGAAAATTTTCATGACCACATAACACCGAACGTATGGTCACCTAGCTCCCCAGACCTTAATCCTTTGGATTATTACGTATGGGGCGTAGTTGAGCGTGAGACCAATAAGCGTCCTCATAATACCACTTCATCGTTGAAGACTGCTATAAATGCCATTATGGTCAATATGAACAAGGAGCATTTGATTCGGTCATGAAACGTTTCTGGACCAAGATCGAAGATTTTATTGAATAACTTTGTAGCCATATATTAATTTAACGTTGTGTAAAAAATTCCTGAAATTTCATTAAATTTTGTTAAAAATACAAGCAAATTAATTTTACTCTCAAGTTGTCCTCAAATACAGTGCGCATCCTATATATATACATATATATATATATATATATATATATATATATATATATATATATATATATATATATATATATATATATATATATCTATATCTATATCTATATATATATATATATATATATATATATATATATATATATATATATATATATATATATATATATATTGTCGCGTGTTATTGGTTCGCCGCCAATAATTTTAATGTTCCGGGAAAGTGAAAACGCAATGTCTTTTAATTTAAGTTAAAAGTGTTTATTTAATTAAATAAAATGCACAATAATCAGTTAACACTTTCACTAATTTTAATTGTCTATATTAAAAAAAAATCTAACACTTGTCCATAAATTTATTATCGCAATTGTCTTCTAAATTACTTCACTATTACGAAACACACTTCCCACACACAATCGGAGTTCTTATCGCGGTCGAATGAATGATTCTCCCCATTCATTCAGCTCGCCTTTATATAGGGTCTCTACCTATTCACCCATTTTCGCACATTGGCGAATGTTCTACCGAGAGGTACCTGGTAGGTTCGAGTAAGTTCATGAATGGAGTGACGTCACTTGCAGATGTTGATCATGCTTGTTGGATTCTCGTGGGTTCGAGTAAATTCATTCGTTGACGTTCTTAATGATGATGAAAACAATTGCGACAGTAGCTCGCAGAATTATTTGTACATGTAATTATTTGTACATGTAACACTGCCCCCACCTCAGTTCTTTTCGCCCCGAAAAGATGTGTCGCTATTTGTAGTCAATTCTCCCTGGGTGTAATATGGGGCAAGACGGTCCAGATGCACGATTTTCATTTTAGCTCTCGGCTTACGATGTTCCTGTATTCGGTATACGACGTCGTTGATTCGCTTTGTAACTCGGTATGGTCCCTCCCAATTATGTTGCAACTTTGGAGACCTACCCTTTCGCCGTTGCGGGTTATAAAGCCACACCAAGTCATCTTGCTGGAAGCCAGTAGAATTAGCCTTTAGATCATACCTGGTCTTCATGCGGTCAGTAGCCGATTCGAGGTGTTTTCGCACTGTCCGATGTATCTGGTTCAACCGTTGTCTTAGATCACTTGCGTACTCCGAGACCGTTTGGGGTTTCTCAGGGGTTGTTCTGAACTTTATATCGGCTGGCAAACGAATAGTCTTTCCAAAAATGACTTTGGCTGGGGCTTGGCCCGTCGATGCATGTTCAGTGGCTCTATACGCCATTAAAAATAGTGGGATATGTCGGTCCCAGTCCCTTTGGTTCTCGTCAACCATTTTGGCCAAGTGTTTATTGAGCGTGCCGTTGAAACGTTCGACCATCCCATCGGATTGGGGATGCAGCGGTGTTGTCCTCGTTTTCCTATTCCCAGCTGCTCGCACATTTCGCCAAAAACTAGTGACTCAAAGTTTCGGCCTTGATCCGAATGTAGTTCACAAGGCACGCCGTACCTACTGACCCAAATTAACACTAGCTGTTCGGCTACAGTAGTTGCTTCCTGGTTGGGAATGGGGTAGACCTCAGGCCACTTGCTGAAATAATCAGCTACAACCAGCGTGTATCGATTTCCCCATTCAGATTCAGGGAAGGGTCCAGCGATGTCAACAGCAATCCTTTCGAATGGCTCGCCTACGTTATAGGTTTGCATTTGTCCTCTCAGTCGTCGCTTTGGGCCTTTGACGGAAGCGCAAATTGTGCATCTGCGGCACCAGTCCTCTACGTCTTCTCGAGCGTGGAGCCAGTAGAATCTTTCCCGCAATTTCGCTAAGGTTTTGTTAACACCAAGATGGCCTCCCGAGGATCCTTCATGCATTTCCTTAACCACATCGTGGATTCGGCTTTTGGGTAGTATAGTTTGCATCCTATAGGAGCTGCCATCCGCCGTTTCCCATTTCCGCTTGAGTACACCACCCTCCACCTGAAGGGAGTTCCATTGTGCCCAATAGCTTTTCAGGGTTGCGCCATGCATCGAAACGTCCTTCCACTCCGGTCGCCCAGTCGTCTCCTTCCATACGAGCTATGGTCCGATATCTTCATCGGCTAACTGGGCATTTCGAATCTCCTCCGATGACCAACCTTCATCGAATTCGGCCGTTATCACTTGCAGATCAACGGGCGGCTCCTTTTCCTCAATCCGTTGGCAATGTTTGCAGTTAGCTGGACATGGATGACGAGATAGGGCGTCAGCAACTCCATGAACTCTGCCCTTGTGGAGCAGTTGGGGCCTCACTAGGTCTGGTCGGATCGTCGATCGGGTTGCACCAGTGTCGTTTGTTAGGGTGCATTGTTCTTCATCAACTTGACCAGGAAGGCATCTGTCTGCTTCTCCACGATGTTGCCTTGGCACGGTGCTGGGGATGTCGATACTCGTGGCCAACGTTCGCCCCACGAAGTTGGCCCTTGCAGTTTGATGGGCCTCCATTCTAGGCTCCTGACACGGTCTGGATCTCCACCACCCTGGACAATAGCTCGGTCTTCTCCCCTTCTTGCAGTCTCTTTGCAGGTGCCCTTTTTCCCCGCAATTCCAGCATCTAGGCGCACCATTCACCTGCAGCTCTCGCTCATTTCCCACGCGCTCACACCTGGATTTATCTGTCACTACCTCGCGAACCCGGACAGTGGTGCGGGTCACATTTTTGGCTGCCTCAAAATTTAAACTATAAGCCAATGCTTCCTTGACTGTTTGCTTTTGAGCTAACCGCACGGCTTGTTGCAATTCCTTGTCCTTTAAGGCGCTGATGAATGCTTCTGCTGCTACGTCATCTCGATGTTCTAGGTCGTACGCTGGGTAAGCCAAAAGTGCCAATCGCTCAATGTCTTGTGCTAGCTGCTGCAAGGTTTCGCCAGACTTCTGCATCCGATGCCGTAGCTGTGCCCGGTAAATCTGCTTCAGATGATCGTCTCCATAACGCATGTCCAGCGCATTCATTATAGCAGCCGGGTTTGAATGCAGCTCAACGGGGATAGTCTGCAAAAGCTCGGCAGCTGGGCCTCTTAGAGCCAGAATTAACGCAGTTGCTCGTTCCTGCTCATTCCAGTGATTTATTCTAGCGGCGGCTTCAAACTGGATTTTGTAAATACTCCAGACCGTTTGCCCATCGAATGTTGGTGCTTGCACATTTCTGGATGTACTTTGCGCTGCGGTTATAAGCGGGGCTGGTGAGGTGGTTACTACTGCCTTCGCTGCTTCCAATTCTTTTTTCACTTTTTCCATCTCATGGTTCATTCTCTCTTCAACCTGGCTGATCTCATAGTTGATTTTCTCCTCAACTTGGCTGACCTTCTCCTCGACCTGGTAAACCTTTTCCTCGACGCATTTAATTTGATTGTTCAGGCTACCGAGCTCCACTTTTATTTCGGTTGACTGTTTTTGCACTTCCTTGATTACGATCGCTTGTTGGTCCATCTTCGCCGATTGTTCATTTAACTTCGCTGATT
>OZ017739.1:222252542-222307542 GCA_963969285.1 Odontomyia ornata
TCCCCAATAATACTTGTGGCGTATGATCCGATTTTATTTTCTGAGATCTTTGAAAATATTTTGAATGTCGCACAAAGAAGTGATATGCCTCTATAATTTTCACACTGTAGTTCGTCACCTTTTTCGTGGATAGGTAATATAATTGATTGGCTCCACATATGCTCTTCTTTCCGAATGTACTGGATGACTTTATGAAAAGCTTTATGAACACTACCACCACTATATTTGATGAGCTCTACTATAATCTCATCGATACCCAGCCTTTCATTGGTCTTTTAAATTTTGATGGTACAGCAAACTTCATCCAGAATATGTGGGGCCAATGGTAGCTCTCCACAGACATCTATGGGCTCTGATGTTCTGGAGCTGTGCGGAGGATTAAGGAGGTTCTCGAAATATGACGCCCATCTTTTCTTAATCTTGGTTTCATCAGCAGTGATACTGCCGATGTCATCACGACAAAGCGTGGTTTTGGGCTGATAACCACGTTTCAGGCTTTTTGCTACTTCGTATGCTTGTCTTGCGTTGTTGCTCGCTAAACTTATATCCATGCCATAGTGTCCTTTTTTCTTAATTTTAATTATCTTATTCACTACTCTTCTCAGGTTTTCATAGTGTTCTGTCTTCATCCTGGTTTGCCTACCTATGTTATCTTTGTACGCCTGATTCTTTTTATCTAACGCATTCTGGCACTCGTCATCGAACCATTCATTTCTCTTTCGCCGGGCTTGATGTCTAATCGTCTGTTCTGCCACGGCCTTAATACCAGCTTTCACTTCCATCCAGAGCTCGTTTTTTTGTCTTTAACGGCACGTCTGATAAGATGGGAGCCAGTCGGTTCTCGAGGCGTTCCGTGAAATTTATTGTGATATACGCCATTTGGAGCCTTTCAATGTCTAATCTTTCTAGCGGGCTGGTATTTGCTGAATATGCCTTTGACATATGGCATAGATAGATTACTTTGTCCAAGTAATGATCTGCGTTACGATTGGCTCTTTGGTCAAGTATACTCGAGACCCATCCTTGTTGGATCAGAACATAGTCGATTTGACTTTCTGTGTTGCCATCCGGTGATACCCAGGTCATTTTATGAATGCGTCGCTGTGGGAAGCAAGTCGAACGTATTACTCGATTTCTCCTATATGCAAAGTCAACCAGGCGCTGGTCGTTGTCATTTGTTTCATTCCCTCCCTAATGAGATATCTCATTGCCAATCTTACTGTTGGAATCAACCAGAATTATTTTGTGTCGTTTCTAAGCAATGAGTCGACTAGATTTACCAGGTAATTGTCGAGCATTTTCTTCGTTTTTTCGTCCTTCTCACTCCCTATCCTCAATGAATGCCACTCCGAATTTTCGTTTTCCAGTAGGCTTCCCACTTCCGAATATTGTCTGCGATCTCATGTCTTGGATCGTTTCTAGTCCAGTTCATTTCCTGGATTGTCAGTATTTTTAATCTATATTGACTGGCCTGTTGTAAAATATCCTTAACAGCGCCAGGATGATAGAGTGATCAAACATGCCAGGATCAAATGCCATAGTCCTTTTTTCGTTTGTGAGGTTGTTGCCGTAGGTCCAATCCATTCTAAGACCTATCTGCAGGTTTCGAAATTTTTTAAGGTTATCTAGGGACGGGCAGCTCACCCGTCACCTAAATTCCATTCCGACGGAATTGTTATTATGTCAATTCCGTTGTCACGCGCGGAAAATTTGCCTTCACCCTCTTACGTCCCCGCAAGGGAGGTGCAAATAGGATTAGGAGCAGAGCTGTAGATGTATTTACAGTTATTAGCATTTCTTGGCATTTAATGTCCGATTGTTGGGGAACCAGTACACCCAAAATGTGACCCCGAGAGCATTTACTACCATTTTATTGGGGGGTTTGGCGTGAGGAATCATGGAAGCTATGGGTAGGGGACACAAGGGGTTCCATCCTACTCGCTCGAACAGCGGCGGAGTTATATATATATATATATATATATATTATATACATTATATATTTATGTATACACATTTATTATGCACATAAATATATATATATATATATATATATATATATATATATATATATATATATATATATATATATATATATATATATATATACATATATATATATATATATATATATATATATATATATATATATATATATATATATATATATATATATATATATATATATATGTATATATATATATATATATATATATATATATATATATATATATATAAAATTATCGATTTACTTTTGCAAGCAATTGGATTCCTCCTCACTGCAATTAATCTTACACCATACAAATATTAATTGTACAATAAATAAGTGAGAAATCAAGGAAGTAGTAATGTCGATTATGAAATTTGGATATTTACAAGGAGTTGATGAGGAGTGAATTTCATTATATCGAAAAGTTTCGTTGCTAAACATCTAATTTTAGTTCGATCATCAAATGATTTCTTCGGTTACAGCGAATAAGTTGATTGTCCTGGATAGTGTAAATGTCATTCAGTTAACCGAACATTACATTTAGCTTGCTCAATTTCAGGACTCTTGGATCAGAAACGACAATATTGCAAACATTAGTCATCCGAATAATTTAGTGGGCTCTAAATCAGAATTGGAGGACGTTTGAATTTCTTACATTAAATTGCAACGCAAATTTGAATCCTGTCTATTTTAGAACAGGCTCTTCCCGAAGTCCACGGTAGATGAAATTATTTTCGAGGAGGTACCTTTAGACCTTTTGTATACTGTCATTATTAATTCTACAATCATAGATTAATGTTGATTCAAGCCCTTCAGCTACAGCAATCTGTATGAGTGACCTGCAGAGAGTAATTTTTAATTTGTAGTAAGCAGCATCAATTATAACATTTTTTGTTCAGGTTTCGAGTCGAACACATCAACGAGAGATAATTCATAAAGCTTGCAGTATTGATCTGATGCCAGATTCAGGGGATGTATGGAATGGCTACATGGAAATTTTGCGCATATTTCGTATCGATATTTGAGTTCAAGATTTGAATACAGTAAATACCGTTCACGCAGCCGTTGATGACTCGTCAAATTGTATGGTTGTAAGGCCCATCCCATGCGTGTTGACGCTGTCCATGGTGAAACAGCAGTAGAGTGCCCACTCTTCACACAGCTGGAACTGGAGGAGGCAGTCCTCTCCCTGAAAGCGAGGAAGGCTCCAGGTCTAGATGGTGTTCCAGCTGAGGTGTTGCGGCTCGTCTATCACCATTGTCCTGACTTGCTGCTCAGCACATTCAACGCTTGCCTACGGGGCGGGGTTTTCCCGGTACGATGGAAGGTGGCGAGGCTCGTGCTGATCAGCAAGGGGAAGGGAAATCCCGAATCGCCGTCTGTTTACCGCCCGTTATGCATGCTAGACACGGCTGGGAAAGTGCTAGAGGAACTCATCAAGGGAAGACTCACTGACGCGATTCGTGCTGCTGGGGACCTATCTCCTAGGCAGTACGGCTTTAGAGTAGGACGTTCTACCATTGATCCGATTGCAGAGGTGGTGAATGCGGTCCAAAAGGCAGAGGCATATAGTCGCACCAAGCGACGGATCATCCTGTTGGTGACACTCGACGTCAGAAATGCCTTCAACTCCGCTAGATGGGTGGATATTCTTGACACGCCGGAAAACTCTTTTCAAGTTCCAGAATATCTAATGCGGCTTTTGAGGAACTACCTAAAGGACCGGAGCCTGCTCTACGACACGACACAGGACCAACGAAGGATGGAAATTACATTGGGTGTTGCCCAGGGATCTATCCTTGGTCCGGACCTGTTGAACGTGTCTTACGACGGGCTACTGAGACTTGAGATGCCAGATGAGTCGCGCTTGGTCGGATATGCGGATGATGTTGCGGCTCTGGTCGCCGGACGCACCGTTGAACAAGCGCACCTGAGGCTAGGTATGCTAATGCACAGAATGAGGGACTGGATGACTGCTCGCGGGCTCAGTTTAGCACTGAAGAAAACCGAAGTGGTCATCTTGACAAAAAAGAGAATCCCTAGAGTAAGGATGATCAGTATTGGAGATATACAAATCGAATCGAAGCCAGCGGTGAAGTACCTGGGGCTACTGATCGACTCGAAGATGAGTTTCTCTGAGCAAATCAGGGCAACGGCTGAGAAGGCTGCTTCGGGAATATCGGCCCTGAGTCGACTTATGGCCAACGTAAGGGGACCCAGCCCATCAAGAAGACGCCTCTTGATGAGTGCTGTAGGGTCAGTGCTACTGTACGGAGCAGAGGTATGGGGCGACGATCTCAGCAAGGAGGTATACCGAAAACGATTGGCACAGGTACAGAGAAGAGGAGCACTGAGAATTGCATCGTCGTATCCAACGCTATTTACCTGCGCCGAAACGAGGATGCGGGGGAGATGGTTGTCCGCGAGGAGAGACAACGCTCGCTCAACGATTGGCAGCAGTCTTGGGGGAATTGCACGAAGGGAAGGTGGACTGCACACCTCATCCCGGATGTGAGACCGTGGCTAAATCGAAGGCATGGTGAGACTGACTTCTATCTGACCCAGCTTTTGAGCGGGCACGGGTGTTTTCAGTCTTACCTGCACAAGATCGGTAAGTGACGGTCTTCCGATTGTCGGTTTTGCCCTGAACAGGAGGACAATGCCTGTCACACATTTTTTGCGTGTACAAAATGGGTCAGGCTGCGAAGGGAACTCTACAGGGAGACGGGAGAGCTCACCCCGGATAATATAGTTGCGGTGATGCTCGAATCGGTTGGCAAATGGAACCGGGTGGCACATTATGCTCGGGCAGTCCTAAAATATAAAAGGAACTCACAGCAGCCGGGGGTGCTGGGGCTGGGGGATCGCTCTTCTGGCAATTCCTCTTCCCCTCTTCCCTCCCGCTAGGAAAGGGACTCCCCAGCTTGAAGGCGCCCCACGGCGTAACAAAACGAGGCCTGGCCCAAAGTAATGTGTCAAACGGTTCCAGGCTAGGTTCTCAGATTGACAGGGGAGGTGTTTAGTGGGTAGTCCAAGGGTATCTTCCATGGGAGTCCCACACTGCCAGACTCGGCGGGCGTAAATGCCTTCACCTACCTACCACAAAAAAAAGGCCAGGTTCGAAATGTAGGTGTGTTTCATATATTATTTTGGCAACTATAAACAACGTGGTTTTTAGGACTTGTTCAAGGAGGACTTAGTGACTGAAAAAATAGAAGTAATGTCTGAATCCAATATAGAAAATGTAAGAATAGAGTTTGAATTTTAGATTTATTATATTTGAAACTTTTTGCAGAAGAACAGCAATGAACATTTTACAGCGGCTCCATTGCTTGTGGATGGTTTTGAGAGCGTGAATTTCCACTTTATTTCATTCTTCGTTAATTTTGGCATTTTATTGTTTTAGAATTTAGCTTCATTGAATGCTGCTCCCAATATGATAATGCCCGTAGAGCCAAATTTAGCGAGTGTAAATCTTTCCTGCGTTATATTTGAATACCAATTTAATCATTTTCGTTCTAGATTTCCATTGAAACTGACTGCATAATCATAATTTTTGGCATGATAAGATATTTCTTTAGATTTAATTTCAAAGTGCTGCTGTAGTTTTATGTTAGTATTAACATTTATGTATAGTCTTAGGTAAATGTTTGTACGTCATCAGATTTGTTGTCAAATCGTATCGAGAATGAATCTATTTTGTTCCAAATCTCCCTTCAAATATTATATTAACTTAAATGAGAACATTTTAAACAAAAATAAAGAAGTAAGAAGTACGATTTTGTCGTTCATACTTTTAATACTGCCATATGCAAAACAATATGAGTAACAGAATCAAAACGGTCGAGAATTAATTTTATCTGATGTAATTATTAGGATTCACTTTCCAGTTTAGACAAACGTGAGAAAACTGTCACAGGATTTAAATTTATTAATGAGAAAAATCGGTATATGTTACTTTCGGAATGTTCTTCTTTTCGGGTAAAGCAATTCATGATAGAACATTGCTATGCTAATTATCCTACAAAACTAACTGAATATGTTTCCTATGACGTAGATTACATCGCTGGTTTTGTCGTCCTCAAAATAGAAAACACCTTAAAATTCACATAGTTTTTAGTTTCCATTGAAGACGAATTTTCGGAAAGATCACTTATGGCCTACAAAACATGAAGCTACGTAAAATCACCTTCGGAAAGTGTGAAATGATTTACTATTATATTGAATCTCATTTTTAGGGTGGAAAAAAGCAATTAATACTTTAGTTTCTAATAATCTTTACCCAAACCTACGGAAGCGGAGAATTGCTCCACAAAGAACATGGCGAGGACATTATATCAACTACGCCGCAATTTCTATGTCCGCAAAAATTACTTCGCGGAGGAAAGACTTTCAATAAGAACGCCTCGACGATTCAATCACAAATCTTGATTTTATTCAATCATACTTCTGTATTTATACACTTTTCTTTCACTTAATCTGTGTAAGACAGCTAATTTGTTTTCTGTTCTTTTTTTACAAGTGTACGCAAAAATTTATTATTTGATGAAATTCTACCTATGCTTTCCATTAAATCGATTTTATTGCCTCACGAACAAAAACTTACATGTCTCGATATTACCAATATGTCAACATATGCATTTTATTTTCTTCTCTAGATAAATATCCATAGTCCATATATTATGCACACACTCGTATGTCAATAACCCATGCTCGTACGTATCACTTGGGTATGGTCACTAACCTCTTGATGAGTAATACAATTAGCGCGCATTGAGTGTAGTCAGGAAATACCTCCACACGTGATGGGTTATGATTTTATTGCAACGTAATACTCGACATTCAGAATGAGTGTGGAAGAAATAAAAGTAATTGCATTGTATAATTATGCAACTGGTATGTTTACATGTAGCCATGCGCTGGGATTGATATTTCAAGGTTGTCTTTTTGTTTGCTTAGGTTTGACTTTTGTTGGTAAGCAAATGAATTTTGTTGGTAAGCAAATGAATTGCATGATGTACAATTAAACATGTGTATATTTGTTTGCTTATGGTATGAACGTATGAATGTTATTACGATTGTTGTTTTCTTTCATGATATGTGAATTTAATCTTCTATTATAGTAAGTAATTATAGTAATATGTTTGCTTATGATGTGTACATATAAATATTATTATGATTGTTGTGCTTTGATATGTGAATTCGACCTATTACAAGTGTAAAACAAATTTGCCAAGAGACGTAAAAGTTCCTTCAATGAAATATCAAACTAATGACAAATGGTGAAAATATATTGGGAAGAAAATAATGTTTTAAAATTATCATCGTAATCCAAAAGCATTTTTAGAAAAGGAGTTATTCAGTGACTACCAACAATATATGATCGGAAGTGATCACTATTGCTTCCTCTTAAGTTCGATAATTAAAATGTTCCTCAACACCAGGTATTATTTTATATCCAAAAAAAGTCTGAAAGATGTTCTGTTCGCCATAATCTTTAGCAAATACTTCACAGTTCAATATGTAAAGAAAAAATATTGCCATGAATATTATTACATCGAAAAATATCGCTATAAATTAAACTATCTTCCAGACCTGGAAACGAAATGAGATACATACAGCGTTATTTTTTGATCTGATTTATTTGCTTCAATATTTGATTCACGTTGTTTGTGCCAAAATATCCAAACTCCAATATTCCTCAGAAAATTAAACAGTTGCTCTTCATTATATTATTTATCAATAATCTCTAAAACTACATGTTCATAGATTGCATTTAATCCAAAGTTAAGTTAATTATCAAATTTATCTTAGACACCCTAAATGGGAAACTAAAAAGGGCTGACGGCACTTTCCTGGCATAGGCCTTACGCGTCGTGGGCACAGACTCAGTATGCAAATCGAATCGTATTCTTCTTCTCCTTTTTCTTAGCTCTACAGCCCCTTTCGGGCCTTCGCTTCCTGCAAACAGCACCACCAACTGTCTCTGTCCGTTGACCGCGTCATGCGATTCTGAAATTCGAGCAGCGATGAACTGTCTTCGTCGACCAAGTCAGACCAGCGTGTCCTCGGTTTCCCCACTGGCTGCCGGCCTTCAGTTCTCCCTACGAATACCTTCTTGGGTATCCGTTGTTCGTCCATATGATTCATGTGTCCAGCCCATTGCAGCTTCCGCAGTCTTACAATCCCTGAGACCTCCGGTTTGTCAAAAATTTCATATAGCTCATGGTTGTATAGAATTCGCCATTGGTCTCCATCTAGCTTCGCTCCGATTATTCGCCTCAGGACCCGCCGCTCAAAGGCGTTCAATATATTTGCGGATGCATGAGTTAGGGTCCATGTTTCACACCCATAGCATAACACTGGTCTTATCACAGATTTGTATACATGGAGCTTTGTTCTTCTGTGTATGCAGCTGGTCTTCTAGGTCGTCAATCGTGATCTTCAAGATCGCCAATAGTTATTTTGGCGCCTAAATACACAAATTCGCTAACATTTTTGATACTGTTTTCGCCAAGTGTGATATTTTGTGTATTTGGGGTATTTTTCTCGACTGCATCATGAGCGTTGTTTTATTTTCGTTGATTTGTAGCCCTATATATATATATATATATATATATATATATATATATATATATATATATATATATATATATATTTCCTTGAACAACATCTTCAATCATAAAATTTTTCATGTAAGCTGTTGTGATCAGGGAATGTCGCATGTTGGAAATTTATTCTCATCTAGCTGAATTTTTCGAACCGGATGCGTTGACACTGGCAGTTGCCGGCTAATGAGCTCTTGGCTGGATTGAAGGAGAAGTCAGTTTTGAGTGGGGTTTTGGTGGTGATGGCAAGGAATGAGGATTGAAGTGGATCAGAAAGCGATGTCATTGCGGTTACGTGATTTTAGAAGAATTGTGCGAGTAGTTTGCTTACGGCTCGTATAACTTGCATGTTGGGTGTGTTCCCACATGTATATAACGTCCAATACCCACCTTGGGACCACGCGGTCGAGCTGCCCTGTAGGTGATGGCGTGTGGCAGCTCCTGAGGAGTGTTCATCACCTACAACGAAACCGCTATACAAGAATAGGTGGATATAATATTTTTTTTTTACTTTTAAGGCTTCTTCCTTCAAAAATTCATTTTGAAAGTTATTTTTCTGTTAAGTGTGTTAGGAAATTTCATGTGAATACCATTGGACAGCTTCACGCAACTATCAACTCTTTCAATCTAGGTATTTAGTAATCTATGCGCTAGTTCCATTGTAATTATTAAAAAATATTAGAGCCACATTTTGTAGCGAATAGGCTCTCTTATGCCACAAAGTCGAAATTGATAGTAAATCTGATGCTAAGAAGCCATATGGTAGCACCCCACAAATGACCGCATGTTTCTCGTAAAGTTATGTGATGGTCATGAAGGATTGTAGAGGTGACTATTATATATTTCAAATTGCTGATATACGCCTTTGTATCTTACGTTGATTTTATATTTTCTCGTCATAAAAATCTTTAGATTCAAATAAAATTGCTTTCATAAAGCAGAATTCACTTAGCCAAGTCAGCTAAGCAAGCAGTAAAAAAACTGAGTTCAACTTAAAGTGCATACATTGATTACTTTCTTCGGCAGCAATCTCACACTTTGCTACGCATTGTGTTCCCTCCATCGAAGGGGGTGTTTTTAAGGAATCGGTCTTGCGTATCATACTATCATTGCCTGCTCTAACCAGGCCCAACTGCCATATTGTATGATTCATACTAGCAAACAATTGACAGTCAGCTGTATCGTTGTGCAAAGATGTTTTATCTAAAATTAACACGCATAACTCTGAAACATTTTCACTCGAAATTTTCATTATCTTTACCTTTCTTTGGACTGTTTCACATTTATTTTGCCGTTCTCGCTGTATTATCTTCATAAGCGTGATAAACAAGTAAAGAATAATACAATCAATATGTAAACATTTTAAAATTAGTAAAATCTCACATAATCTTAATGATATTGTTTGACGTCTTGACTTGTCATTGCGAATTGATCATATGATCCATTTGTCAGTTGCTTGTTATGATGAATCATGATACAAAATTCGCAAAGATAGTGTACTCACGCAGAATCTACACACTACATAAGCTCCGAAAGAAATCGTGCACAACATCAGGGTGCAGCAATTTTCTTCATAATTGATCTTCGCGAGCGCGTAGACATCGTTTTGACATTCATGCGACGATCAATTTACATTGCTAATGTGAGGATGCACACAGATGCTGCCTGGAGAAATCTTAATGTCAACAATAGATCCGAGCCTGTCGTGCAGCGACGAAGCTTTCGGCCTCAGGGGAAATTCAGAAAGTATGCAACACAGGGTAAATGGAGGCTGGAAATACTTTGTGAATGTACTATATTGCCCCTCGATTTTTTATTCCTCAACGGAGGGAAGGAATGAAGCAATTGAAAAAAATAAACAAGACATTGCCTTACTATGGCTTAGCAAGCCAAGTATCTGAAAGCCCTACTACTACATGTATGTTGACTTTTGCTAAAATGTACAGGGCGGTATATGAAGAAATGTGGAAGTATTAACGAAAATTGAGGTACTATACAGCTCCGGAGCAAATTTTAATAATGATACTATGGGGATTGTTAATAAGCTATGCGCGATCCCCATGAGAAAGAAAGAATAATATTTTATTAGTAAACACAAATATAACTTTATTACTAAAACTAAGAACAGAATTGTAAGTATTGAATTAAATGTAGTGAAGGACTACATGTTGGCGGCGCGACTTGACTCGTCGGAGGTTGCGAACGAAGTGAGCGTCTCGTTGACATGAGTTGTGAAATTCATGGCATCCACTAACTGCTTGATGCGCGCCTTGCGGTGAGCATGTGGACGCCACAGTACCCCCTCCCAAGTGACATTTTGATGAGAATGTCACGATCCAAAAATGGCGTTGAAAAATGCCGTAAATGAGGCTGGAGCAATGGCGGGTTGCGTAGCACGTGTTCAGAAGATGCGATTTCAATGTCGTGAATGATGCTGTGCGGCTGCAGTGCGAGGTTGGGCATACGACACTGTGCGGGGTCGGGAATGCGACACTGTGCGGGGTCGGGCATGCGACACTGAGCGGGGTCGGGCATGCGACACTGTGCGGGGTCGGGCATGCGACACTGTGCGGGGTCGGGCATGCAACACTGTGCGGGGTCGGGCATGCGACACTATGCGGGGTCAGACATGCGACACTGTGCGGCGTGTTGGCGGCGCAATCGAACATGCGATCGAGGCGGTGTGACGTACACATGCGAACGCGGCGTCTGTTCGGGCATGCGTATGGCGGTCTGGTGCGTGATCGGGCATGTCGGGATTGCATGCGGCGTCTTGCGCTGACTCGTGAAGCTACGACCTGCGGCGATGGTAAAAAGATGGCGAGCACATGACTCGTGTAACAAAAATGTGAACAAAAACGGGGTCACCACTATGGGGATTGTTAATAAGCTATGCGCGATCCCCATGAGAAAGAAAGAATAATACTTTATTAGTAAACACAAATATAACTTTATTACTAAAACTAAGAACAGAATTGTAAGTATTGAATTGAATGTAGTGAAGGACTACATGTTGGCGGCGCGACTTGACTCGTCGGAGGTTGCGAACGAAGTGAGCGTCTTGTTGACATGAGTTGTGAAATTCATGGCGTCCACTAACTGCTTGATGCGCTCCTTGCGGTGAATATGTGGACGCCACAATACTAACATGCTTCTTATGAAGAGATTTTCGTTTCTGTTCATTTATGTTTTATTGAAGTTGAATTTCAAAGAATAGGAGTTTTTTTTACCTTCTCAAGCTATCTGCCAATGGAAAGAGTTGATCGTGTGTTTCATTTTGCTATTCTTATAAGTGTACGTGTACAGTGGACAGTGCAAGGTGAGTTGTAAGCATGCCAAAAATGTGTTTTGTACTTTCTTCATGAAAAACATAGTACATATCACACCAGACAAGCATTTGCTTTCTGTCAAAGTAGGCTGACAGCTCGCAGGAGCTTTCCACAAGTAGGCTGACTCCTACAACTGCGAATTTTACCTGGAGGCAAAACCTCGCTTCGGTTAAAGCATATACGCTTAATAGCACTGGCAGTTCAAGGAGTTGTCAAATGAAACGAGAGATCTAAAACATAAATATTGTTAATAACCGAAGGTATGCATTTGATTTGAGCGAAAAACACTTGAAGTGGAATATGGTAATGCTAAATATGTAACGTCATATTTTTAAGTGTTGGTGAGCACAACATAACATAATCGAAGTATGTAACAGATATTTCGTTGCCCTTAGAGAGATTTTCACAAGTTCTCAACGAAGAAATATCTTGCTAGATATAAATTACTTTGTTTTCATGGAAAATTACATCTAGCATCTATTAGGAAGTTTCATCTATTCATTAATGTGATTGAAATGGCAAGATTCAAAGTGAATATGAATTATGAAGGTCAGGAACTATAGAGGTAAGATATTATTTTCTAATTATGGCTTAATAGAATATTTGATCTATTTGCGTTTTTTATTCTTTTAAAATTAAACGAAACGGCAGAAAGGAAAAAATGTATCGTTGCTGAGTGCGTCACCCCATCGAGAATGTTTGTGGTTCTACCAACGGATGTTGAAAAGTGTTATATTCCAGAATATAACACTTTTCATTTCAAAACTCGTTAAATAGGAAAAACAACAAGGTGTTCAACCACTCCTCTGATGGGCACTCGTTTTTATGGGGGTGCTTCTGCAGCCATTTTTAAAATTTTCAATCATTATTATTTAAAAAAACCAAAGAAATTATTCACGCGGAGAAGCAGGGCTTTAATAATCTTTTGAATATATCTCTCATTTTAGTTTGGACAGGTAAAGCTTCAATAATCTTTGAATATATGCCTTATTTAATTTAAAAAAGCTGCTGGACTATCTTGGCTGAAAATGAAGTTAAAAATTCACTATTTAATTTTCTTTTCACACCCTGCATAATCATTAACTTTTGATAGTAAAATAAATCGTAAAATATGCTCACAAAATTTGCTGTAAGCTTTAAGATGATGCGTGGGCTTATTATATTCAATTTTATCATTTTTTCATTGTCATTTTAACACAAAAATCAACACCACGTTGCATATAGTTTAGCAAAAACAAAACAATATTATTCATTGGTGTTATTGCGTCTTAGTGTTAGTAATTCATACTTCATGCGTGTTCCATTCTTTTGCTTCCATATCAGATGCAGGAGGAAACAAAATATGAGAAAAATTACAACCATTTTAGCCACAAAAACTCGCGGAAAAAAGTTGGTGTGAACCTCTCTGGCCATAACCGGTAAAACTTGTTCGGGGCTGTAACATGACGCTTTTGAATATCTGATTAATCGAATTCTACAACTCCTTCTAGACTTTTCGTTTGTTAATCGTTAATTTCTTTTCTTATTATTAACCGTGCTTACGTGTATCACAAAAATTAGTCTTTTAACTCGGTTTTTCTCAATTCGAAGCAACAGATAATTTAATCCGCAGTAATTACTAGAATCACGTTTTGTCTTCCACAAAGTTGCTCAGTTACAACATCATCCTGTTGCTCGCACGCTTCCTCCTCAATATGTTTACCGTGTGCAGATATTTTCGCTCAGTATAGGTGATTCAGCCTTTGTTGCTGTCTTTGCGAGCGGAAATGATAGTCCATGATAAAAAATAGTCGGGGTATTTTTTGATTTTCGTTTGTCGTAAATTAGAGTCTTGTGTCGTATTGGAAGATGTTGTAATTGTTAACTTAGTGATGTTCTAAAGATTTGCAGACGTTGCTCTGGATTGCATCGGTAAAGGAACAGTTTCTAGTTTCGGTTCATCATTTTCTGGTTTAATTTCTTTTCATTTTTAACGGTATCCACTAACTCCTGTTGTCCTTTGATGGAGGTTCCTCGAGCAGTTTGCACATATAGACTGCTCGATTACTACATCCCCAATAGAGAAGTACAGTATCATCAGCAGGTAATGTGAGGTCATCTTTCATTCTACATTTATTCAAATCATACTAATGAGCAAACATAAGGTTAGACCAAGTATGCAACCTTGGGCAACACCAAATTTTATTAGTGTTAGCTCGCTCAAGACATTATTAGCTGATGTTCTTTGGGATCTTCCTTGCCAAAAGCTTTTAAAAATATGTTTTGGTTTGCCTTGAATGCCATACGATTCAAGTTTTTGATGTAATAGGACATGATCAATTGTATCGAAAGCCTATATTCAGGTCCACAAAAATTGCAATAACAATCTCCTGTGTCAAGACTTTCATTGATATTCCGTGAGACAGAAAGTAACGCATCGAAAGTACCCTTATTCTTTTGAAAACCAAACTCCTACGGGTTCACGATAGAATTCATCCTTAAGAAGGATTTTAATTTCAACTAAAAATCCTAGAAACAGATTTAAAAAATTCCAAAAAAAGAAAATAAACATATCAACAACGACAAGGCAAGCAGTAGTAACAGCCACGATGTTCACAACGCACATCGGAGGCGGTACTAATGATGAAAAACGACTATGAATGCAATGACGGTAAAGACGCAAAAAAATTTTATCCAGACTGAGATTCTTGTGTGATTTGGACACCAGAGCATTCTTAAAAGGAAGAAAAATCCTGCAGAATGCATCAAATGCTCAAGCGGTTACAATCGTTACCAAAGCGGCCGAGGTAGCAGTCATAAATCATGAAATAATTACGAACTATCTTGAAGTCTTCAAAGTTATCGCGATAGGAAGAAAACGGGGTGATAAATAAAACGCCATTGTGTGATTGCACCGCCACCGTCGAAAGTGTGATGGAAGTACTGTACTCGGAAATGGAAGTCTAAGAAAGAAGGTTACAGAGTACAATCCAAGAAGCGGAAGACATTGAAAGAAACTAAAATCTGCATGCTACTCGCCAAAAATCAAAAAAGTTGTGAAGAATGGGCTTTTAGAACTAGAGGAGCTGCTAGACCACAAAGAGCATTACTGAAGGACCTAGTTAAGCGCTGAAGATGCTCACAGGGCTAAAAAAGAACAGCACGTTTGGCCTAAAGAATCCACACAGTAGCCCCGCCATCCAACATCAATATAAGAACGGTGCCTAGCCCAATTGAAGGAGATTGAGATGAAGGAAGGAAAGAAGAGGTAATCAATGGGTACTGAACGTTAAAACAGGGGTTCCAGAAAGTGCTCACAAAAGGAGTCGAGAAAGCTGCGAACCGCCAAGAAATAAAGTTTTGCAAGGGTGGCCAACAAGAAAAAAGACCTGGTGCGAAACAGGAGAGAAAGAAGCCCCGACGAAGACCCCGGCAGCTGGCACTGCTCGTAAAACCTCAAGATAGCCGATCCCACGCAGAAATTTTGCAGAATGCGAGGGGAAATGAAAGGCCCGAAGACACCAACACTGCTATTAAAGCAGCACGACCAATGGGGTTGGACCACATACAGGTTGAAATCGGAGCAGAGGTTGACAGCAAAGATGCAGTTTGCCACGCAGTAAAGAAAGTCCTCGAAAAAAGAACAATTTAGCTGATGGCAATTGTTATGCTATATACAACGTCGTCAATCGTCTAAGCTCCGCCAAGTGTATACGGCCAAGCGCATACGCCTATTGTCATTAAAACATGTACTTGTCGACCAACGGCAAGCGTAAAGTCTTCATAATTCATACCATTAGCGACGACGACCATGTACATAAGAAGCTTCGGGGTGTGCTTATAGAATTATCGACAAGCTACGCCCATTGTCATCAAAGCATGTACTTGTCGACCAACGACAAGCGTAAAGACTTCATAATTCGATCTACATAAACCACAACATTAGCGACGACAACGACCATGTACATAAGAAGCTTCGGGGTGTGCTTATAGAAATATCGACAAGCTACGCCAAGTGTTATACTACATAAGCCATAACATTAGCAACGACAACGACCATGTTCATGAGAATCTTCGGGGTGTGTTTCCAGCGGAGTGACACTGTGCTAAACCCTGCCTTCAAACCATTTCTCAAATTTGCCGCAAAGCTTCTCCATGCGAGCAAGTGAGAAGTGCGCGGAGGAAGAAGTTTACGTGGAACGAGAACGCACGTTTCAACTACTCAGCGAATTTAGGGCGAATTGAGGCCGCATGAATCGTTTAAAAGACAATTGGTCGAGCAAAAAACGGGCAAGTAGTAATAACAGCGGTTACAGAACTGTACGCGAAGTGTATTTTGCCGCGAAGTGATCAGCGAAGCCAGAAAGTGCATCTAGTTCCGGTGCAATTGCAGGAAATCATCACATCAGTTAGATGGTGAGGTGTAGGCTTGAGCCGCGAACCTCATTCGGCTTGGATGCGTTTTTACGCTGCGTAGCCACCATCGACTAATTCCCACTTTTTTCTAGGCATCCTCCGTCCGTGTAGACACCGTAGGGATAGATGATAAATAAATAACTAAGAGGTGTAAATGTAACCAATTTAAAATAGCAACATGAATAAAACTTAAAACTTTCAACATGTAACTCTATTCCTTTTTGTTGTTCTAGTTTAAACGGACAGAGTAGCAGGTAAGTGGTAAATTAGGAGTTCTTTCCCCGGGAGCCTTGATGATGTATATTGGATACACATCAAATGTGCTCCCAGTTCATACCAGTATACATAGGGTATACTGGTTTTGTAACAAAATTGGCGCAGCTGGTAGGATATCGGTTTTGCAGAGACCACAGTGTAGTGCGCTGTGTAGCAAATTTAAATGGGCTGAAAAATCCATGCACCCAGCCGATATCTCAAACCATTCAACTCCTGTAAGACACCATTGCTACTCATACTGTCCATCAAACTAGATCAGCTTTCCTAAAAAAAAATCAACTAATAATTTTAATCATTTAAAAAACAAAAATATAGTATCAATATCCCCACATTATAATAATGCTACTTATACAGTGCATAAAACTAAATCAACCTTCTTAAAACGAAAAAAAAATCAAATAATTATTTCAATCATTTAAATAACAAAAAGAAAGTATGAAACTTTACCAGTCTTCCTAAAAAAATAAAGGATCATGTTAATCGTTTAAACAACAAAAATATAATATCAGTTTAACGCTACCCATACTGGTCGTCTACCCAGATCACTCTTTAATCGAAACAAATCATCCTATTGATCATTTTAATAACTAAAACATAATATCAACATTCAAATATAATAATATTTCTACTCATAATATCCATCAAATAAGACCAGTCCCAAAATCAAATAGTCATCTTGAACATTTTATTCTTCATTCATTTACTCCCTCATTCATATATCTTAAATCTCATCTTTCTTATCCGGAAGTCATTCAAACTAACCCCTAACTCATTCAAACCCAACGTAAAACTTATAGAAGATATAAAGTTTCATTAAACTAACATGCAAAACACAAAACATTACAAGTAAATACTAAACACAAATAAGCAAAACGAAAACTTAATAGCGAGCAAACAAACGCGTGCCATTGTTATCGAAATATGATACCACTTATCACTCCAACTGCTTGGACAATACGCGTACCCACATGCATATTAAAGTCTTATCTCTTGAATTGAATGAGCATTCGAATTAACTGAAGCATAATTAAAAGAGCAAACAAAAACAAACATTTAACTGCAAATTGAATAGATAGACATCTGGGAAATATTTTTAAATGCAATAACATTGAAGAGCAAACTAAATTAATTAACTGCGCTACATAAATACAAAGAATAATTTGCATGAGAACGGCAATTTCCCAACGCAAATAAACATGAAACTAAGTTACACTGAAACAATTTAAGCATGGGAAATTCGAAACAGCAGAATTTTAGAACATTACAACAACCCAAACGATTTTACCCGAAAACCAATTATCTCTTTCAAGTTCCACTGCAATTCACTCACAAACCAAATTTACATCCAGCACTAAATGTGCCATTTCATAATATAAAGGAAACGGGTAAAGTGGCAGTCAAGTCGGTAAAGCCCCGGCAAAACTATCAGCAGACACGCTTTGTCGATGTCTAAATTGCACGATCACTGGAATGAAAACCAGTTGATTACACAACAGCCTCTGAGCCGTCGACGTAAACTGTCGGCGGACACGCTATTTTTAGTAAATCCCTAAAGAAATACATAATAGCCTCTGAGCTGCCCGATTTCAACTTTCGGCAGACACGCTACATATAGTATTGTCATATGCAAAAGAGACATCAATTTACCATCCAGTCGTAGCCTCTGAGCTGTAGATCCAAAAGGGTTTACAACACGCTATCAATCATGTACCCTTTAAATAAGCCACTACGTTTCCTTGCACAATAAATACCTTATATAACTGCTATTTGTTAGAAAAAAAGTCACAAATAAAACTCCTGTAGAAAGCGCAAGACAATTCAAAGCCCACCCATTTCCCACCCTTTTACTTTATATATGGCGACAATATCAAATAGCGTCTTAGGGAGATGTCTTTAAGTTGCTTTAAACAATCAAGATCGAGATGAAAAATTTATTCACGGCTAATGAAGTGACCTCGCACGGCACTGTACTGTCTTCCTGTAAGGTCCAGGACAGCATTATGCCAAACTAAGTAGACACACACTAGGGAAAAATTAGACGGAACACATATAGGGTCTTGAATGAAGGTCGAAACTATATGTTCCCAAGCCCATATAGTGTTAGTGTCTCTCCTTTTAATTTCAATTTAATGAAACAGATCATCATCATTCACAACTCATACAATATTTCTATACTTAACAAAAAACCTTCATAATAAATAGTAGATTCCAACTTATAAATAATCCACATCTATTTACACATACTGCTGAATACATTTCTAACAACCCTCCCTTTTTACAACTACAAATGAATAAAAAGTATGTAATTTGCAACGATAATTAAATGCATATACCTCAAAAGCTCTTAAAGCATGGATGAAGTAAAAGCCCTGCCCACTATGAAATGCATTAAGCCGACTTAATTAAAAACAAATGCTCTTCAAGGCAATTACCAGCCAACCACGAATAAGTACATACATATCATATACGTCAGATACTTCCTAGCAATCAGCGCATGTAAAAGCTACAATACATGGCTTCATTCAATTATCTCATGCATCATTGCAGAAGCAATGCTAATCATATCTTCAAAGCTGGTTAGCGGCGAGCAAAAACAATCATATAAACCTTCAGTCCATGACTCCTATTCCCATTAACAACATTAACCATGCATATTAAGGGGAAAGTTTATTTTTCACACCTCGCACGCTATAGTCATAAAGCCATGATTCACTAGCCGCGAAGCTTATCCCATACGGAAGATACGACCAACTTGCAATTACCATACCCATAACAATCTCCCTATTAGCATATCATAGCAAGCGCCGGTTGCTTGCGGCGAAGCGCCAGATTCGATTCGCACATATGCGTATATGCGTTGAGAACATTATTCCCTGATATGGAATTTAAATGAGCATGCAAACTTTCAGCTCGAAGTTTAGGTATTATCACACCATATGAAGCAAGTAAGCGAGCGTACTCGACAAAATTTCCAATCCCGATGGAAACCCATGGGGAAGCTTTGATAAGGTAGCATTCGCCGCCACCACAATGAAAGTTTTTCGCTCGGCTGAAATAAGTCCGAAGCTAATTAAGCGATTGGAGTGAATGATCTTATCAACCATACGAGTATGAGCGAATAGAATGCCGTCAAGCTTTACGTTCTATCCCCACTAAGTATCCTCACATTCCATCCCATTAAAAAATTAATTCATAACGTTCCGCCTACATACTAACAAAAAAAAATTCCCACTAAACTATTGGCACAATAATTAATATGTAGAACTTTAAGAAAGCTTAGTTATCGTATCAAATAAAATTAATTAAAAACTATAGTAATGTTAAAAGCAATAAGAAACAATTATGTGAACAATTATTATTAAAGTTAATAAGTAGAATCTGAAATATCCAAAGTAAAAAAAACAAAGAAACAGTAAGAATAATGATAATAGTAGGAATATAAGAACGTTAATCGAATATAAATTGAAAGTAGCAATGAATTTAAATACAAAAACAAAGGAAAAGAAGAAAATAATAAGTGCCATTGTACCTGCACCGCTCACACTACATCCTCACTAACGCTAATTTGCTAACATCTGTACTACAGCCTAGTAATGCACAAAAAGGTAAACCAATAATTTACAATGCTGATTTAAAGAAAAATCGGCAGTAAATATGGAAGTTAAAGGAAAATGTACTGTCTCATAAAGTAAAGCCAATTAAAAGTAATATTGAATTCCGGCATCCCTCAAATGAAAAATAGTTTTATATAAATAATAGTTTTATTCTCAAGAAAAAACGATTTAGGACCGGAAGAAATGTTCAGTATATTCTTCAGCATTAGAATCTAACGTAACACTATTCCATTATTGTATACAATCAAATGAAATATTGAGTTGTGAATTTATGCTTGCATAGAATCAAACCAAACACGAACCTGCTTGACTCAAGGTTGTATCAAACAAAAACCTTTGTGAATAATTATACTGATAAACAATCAAAAAAAAAAAAAATATATATATATATATATATATATATATATATATATATATATATATATATATATATATATATATATATATATATATATATATATATATATATATATATACATTATCAATCCACGATTATGCAGAACCAAAAGCGATCTTAGCTCACTATATCAAAAGAAATACTAAGTATCAGACAAAACATCAATTTATAATTAACAATTGTAACGTTGTATTATGCCATAACATGTTAAGTAGCGTAAGTTAGGAGTTCAAGATTCACGAAATTAAACGGTAGAATTAAGTATGTTAATCAAGAACCAGCAGCAAAACAACAATCAACAATAGGCAGTGAGAAGTACAGCGGACAATAGTAATGGCCTTAGCAGCGCAAAGTACAACTTACGCATTAAGTAATTCGCATCATTGGAACGGAACAACGATTCACTTCACTCTCCAAGTACGTAAATCAGTCAAATCCGCCGGAGGAATGTTATGCTATGTACAACGTCGTCAATCGTCTAAGCTCCGCCAAGTGTATACGGCCAAGCGCATACGCCCATTGTCATTAAAACATGTACTTGTCGACCAACGGCAAGCGTAAAGTCTTCATAATTCATACCATTAGCGACGACGACCATGTACATAAGAAGCTTCGGGGTGTGCTTATAGAATTATCGACAAGCTACGCCCATTGTCATCAAAGCATGTACTTGTCGACCAACGACAAGCGTAAAGACTTCATAGTTCGATCTACATAAACCACAACATTAGCGACGACAACGAACATGTACATAAGAAGCTTCGGGGTGTGCTTATAGAAATATCGACAAGCTACGCCAAGTGTTATACTACATAAGCCATAACATTAGCAACGACAACGACCATGTACATGAGAATCTTCGGGGTGTGTTTCCAGCGGAGTGACACTGTGCTAAACCCTGCCTTCAAACCATTTCTCAAATTCGCCGCAAAGCTTCTCCATGCGAGCAAGTGAGAAGTGCGCGGAGGAAGAAGTTTACGTGGAACGAGAACGCACGTTTCAACTACTCAGCGAATTTAGGGCGAATTGAGGCCGCATGAATCGTTTAAAAGACAATTGGCCGAGCAAAAAACGGGCAAGTAGTAATAACAGCGGTTACAGAACTGTACGCGAAGTGTATTTCGCCGCGAAGTGATCAGCGAAGCCAGAAAGTGCATCTAGTTCCGGTGCAATTGCAGGAAATCATCACATCAGTTAGATGGTGAGGTGTAGGCTTGAGCCGCGAACCTCATTCGGCTTGGATGCGTTTTTACGCTGCGTAGCCACCATCGACTAATTCCCACTTTCTTCTAGGCATCCTCCGTCCGTGTAGACACCGTAGGGATAGATGATAAATAAATAACTAAGAGGTGTAAATGTAACCAATTTAAAATAGCAACATGAATAAAACTTAAAACTTTCAACATGTAACTCTATTCCTTTTTGTTGTTCTAGTTTAAACGGACAGAGTAGCAGGTAAGTGGTAAATTAGGAGTTCTTTCCCCGGGAGCCTTGATGATGTATATTGGATACACATCAAATGTGCTCCCAGTTCATACCAGTATACATAGGGTATACTGGTTTTGTAACACAATGATCAAAATAAGAGACACTGACTGCATCACGAATCTGGCTAAGGTAGAAGAGGCAACCAAAAGGGAGTTTCCTAGATCGAAAAACCATAGGGGACCGATGCATGGCTATCATTGAGTTGACCGAAAAGGACGCCGAAAAATTTCTGAATAAGGACAAAGTAAGAATATGGTGAAAAGCAGTGCCTCTTCAATGGTTCAAATGCCTTGGCAATGGTTACACCACACAAGTATGCAAAGGACCCGAAAGGTGTTCCCTATGTTACAAATGCTGTGAAACCGGAAATAAAAGAGAAGAGTGTGCAAAGGAGGATGCTGATCCAAGACTGGATCCTCGGCACGTCTTGGGGTTTGGGGAATATCAGTCTTTTCAGGAAGCCCAAGCCAAGGCAAAATCAGAACTTCGATGATCCACATTCTGCAGCTAAACCTACATCGTAGTTCAACCGACCAAAACCTGCTTGAGCAGTTTGCATGGGACGTGAAAGCCGGCATTGTGCTTCTGAGTTAGCAATACCCCAATAAAATTTCGGCATCATGGTATCCTGACTAAAAGGGGACTGCCACTATCTGGGCCTCAAATAGTATTCTCCAGGGGAAGAGCTGTGGACAGGGGGATGGTTTCATGTAGGTTCAGTGCTCAGGGACCTGTCTTGAATGCACATGGCAATGTGCTCGTTGAGGAAGACTTAAACACTCTAGCAATTGAATGGGGCGTCCCTTTAATAGATCCGCGGGGAAATAAGTTCTGAAAATTGCGTCCAGGATGGCACAAAATACCAGAAATACGCTGACTTTTCACTTTATTGGCTATGCCCCGTCGAAGACCCCGGCACGGCAAGCCCCAGTGTACTGGTGGTCAACTGAAATCGCTGAAAAGCGAAGGGAGTATCACGAGCTTCGACGTAAGGTTCAACGGGGGCGGAACGGTGACGAGGCATGCAACTGGGTGGCTGCATATAAGTCGGCCAGGAAATGCATTCGCAAACTGATCAACAGTAGCAAGGCTCGCTGCTGGCAAGACCTAGTGGACAATGTGAACAAGGATCCGTGGGGCCTTGGCTACAAGCTGGTCATGGCGAAACTTGGTGCCGTACGGAAGCCTTGTATACATGACGCGGAAAAGATGGACGCGATAGTGCCGGGACTCTTGCCTGCCCATCCCGTCCGTGTTGACGCTGTCCATGATGAAACAGCAGTTGAGTACCCACTCTTCACATAGCTGAAACTGGAGGAGGCTCCAGGTCCAGATGGTGTTCCAGCTGAGCTGTTGCGGCTCGTCTATTACCAATGTCCTGACTTGCTGCTCAGCACATTCAGCACTTGCCTACGGGACGAGGTTTTCCCGGTACGATGGAAGGTGGCGAGGCTCGTGCTGATCTACAAGGGGAAGGGAAATCCTGAATCGCCGCGCCGTCTGCATACCGCCCGCTAGCATGCTAGACACGGCTGGGAAAGTGCTGGAGAAACTCATCAAGGGAAGACTCACTAACGCGATTCGTGCTGCTGGAGACCTATTTCCTCGGCAGTACGGCTTTAGAGCAGGACGTTCTACCATTGATGCGATTTCAGAGGTGGTGAACGCGGTCCAAAAGGCAGATGCATACAGTCGTACCAAGCGACGGATCATCCTGTTGGTGACACTCGATGTCAGGAACGCCTTCAACTTCGCAAGATGGGTGGATATCCTGGAAACGCTGGAAAACTCTTTTCAAGTTCCAGAATATCTAATGCGGCTTTTGAGGAACTACCTAAAGGACCAAAGCCTGCTCTACGACATGACGCAGGGCTAACGAGCATGGGAATTACATGGGGGGTTGCCCAGGAACCTATACTTGGTCCGGACCTATGGAACGTGTTTTACGACGGGCTACTGAGACTTGAGATGCCAGATGAGTCGCGCTTGGTCGGATATGCGGATGATATTGCGGCTCTGGTTGCTGGATGCACCGTTGAACAAGCGTACCTTAGGCTAGGTATGCTAATGCGCTGAGTGATTTATTTATTTATTTAAATTCCATTTAACAGATAAAGCATAATCCAATTACAAAATGGAACAAAACAAACAGGAAAGAAAATTAATGAAAATTAGAATTAAGTATTAATATAAAAAAGAAATTCAATGGTACTAACTATAATAAACATGCGTGTAAAATTAAATTAAAGCACACAAAAAAAGAAAATTAAGTCTAATATTTACTCCAGTTGAGGTTTAAGAATCAGGCTTCTTAATCTCAATTTAAAAACTAGGTTTGAGTCGGAAAAAGGACCAAGCTCAAGCTTATCATGATTCCTTACCATTCGTTTAATAGGAGAATGAAAACATAAATTTGTACGGGCATACGGTGGCACAAAAAATTGTTTGCCGAGAAGAACGCGATGAAGTCTGCAAACAATGTTAACGAAATTTGATTGTGGCAGAGTTGATACAGAAAACACTGATCTAGATACATGCGATGGGACTAAGGATAAACGACAGTTATAGGGTTGATATGGGATTTTGAATTTGTAAAACAAGACACGAGTAAATTTACGCTGGACATTCTCTAACGAGTTAATGAGGTAGGAGTGTCGGGGAGACCAAACTACAGAGAAATATTCGAGGATAGGACGGGCAAGACAGATAAGCAAGCGGACGCGGGTAGATATATTTTTAAATTTATGAGCATGCCTGAAAATAAGTCCCAATATTTTTGAGGCCCTAGTAGTCACGATTAGAACGTGTGCATAAAAATTGAGCTTAGGATCAAAAGTAACGCCAAGGTCCTTAGCAGAGCTCACAGCAGCGAGTGGGACTTCATTCAACTTATAGGTGAAAGTCAGCAGAGAACGATTTAGATTAAAAGTCATTTTATAGCATTTGGCAACATTAAGACAGAGGTAGTTAGACGAACACCAGTTACTTAGTGCAATCAAGTTCATCTGAAGATATTCACAATCTTGTACAGACCTGATAGCTCGAAAGACTTTAAAATTATCGGCATACAGTAGGCAATTGGAAGCGATAACCGAAGGAAGATCATTTATAAACAATAGGAATAGGAGGGGACCTAAAATGGAGCCTTGAGGAACACCAGAGGATGGATAGAATAGAATAGAGGTAGTTCCACAATAACTAACACAACATATGCGAGAAGACAAGTAGGAGTCCATCAATGATAAGAGAGGGCCGACAACCCCAAAAGTTTTCAGTTTATAACAGAGAAGTTGATGGTTGGCCGTGTCAAATGTCTTCGAGAAGTCAGTGAAGATTACATCAACCTGCAATCGATTGTCTAGGGCCTTAGCAATGAAATCGGTGAATTCAATTAAATTTGAGGTCGTAGAGCGACCTTTGAGAAACCCATGTTGTTCTTTCGACAAGATAGGGGTCAATGAAACTGAAAGCCGGTTATGTACCAGACGCTCGAGTAATTTTGGGAAACAGGAAATTAAGGAAATAGGACGATAATTGGACACAGAAGAAGGACCACCACTTTTGAGAATAGGAACAACGTTTGCTCTTTTTCAATAAGTAGGGAAAATACCAGTCCTTAGACTGAGGTTGAGGGGAATCGCCAGAGGGATACAAAGTGAAGACGCTTATGACTTGACCAAAATATTCGACAAGCCGTCAGGACCAGGTGATATATTAGGATTAAGTGAATTAATGAGGGATTTAACTTCGATATGCTCAGTGAAAAGTGAAGAAATGTCAATGGAGCGAAGTACGGGTGTATTAACTGGATCGGAGACATGAGAAGAAGGAATAAAAGTTGACGAGAAGAACTGAGAGAACAAGTTGGAAATATCCGGTGGAGAAGAGCTAACTATATTATTCCAGCGGACTGAAGGAGGGACAGAAGAGGAGGACTTGAAGGATCTAATGTGTGACCAGAATGGTTTCGCATTATTCGCCATGAGGGAACTCTCCAAGCTACTGAAGTAGTTTTTCATTGCAGTCTTTAGTTCTTTTTTTGCTACAAGACGTAGATCACAAAAGTGGGCTCTGGATTTTTCAGTACCACAACACTTGAAACGGCGGTGTGCCTTACTTTTAGCACTCAAGACACTAAGTACTTGTTTGGTTAGCCATGGTTTCTGCTTTACTTTGCCGTAAGCTTGTAAAGGTGTGAAGTGTTTATTCAACTCATAGAGGTAATTATAAAGCTAATTCAGAGCTTCCTCATACTCCAAATTATCAAAAAACTCCTGCCAGTCAATCAAGCTCAGCTCGGAGGCTAAGGCTTCGTAGTTCGCTTTGAAGAAGTTGAATTTTGGAATAGAAGCAAAAATACGGCTTGACAAAGGTGTAATGGAGAGATCGAGCGATAGTGGCGGATGATGACTATCAATACTCACTAGAGGATTTTATGAAGTGGAAACAGATAGACAGTTTAGGGGAAAGTTAGAAAGAACAAGGTCAAGTACCCGCATTAGGGATATTATTGAATTGCGATAGTGAACAGAGTGATAGAAACGAGGAGAGGGATAAAGAAGATGCATCGATTGATGAAACAGAGAAAGGAAGGTTCTTCGTCCGTTGCACTGTTCCCAAATTAAAATCACCGCATATTAGAATTAAAGATTGCGGATGATGCAATAAGACATAAGAAGAAAACTCGTCAAAGAATGTCTCATACACATACAAAGGAGAGTTACTAGGTATGTAGACAGAGGAAACTAATAAAGATGTATTGTTAGGAAGGAAGATCTTGACAATCACACAACCCACAACACGGGAAAAGCAAAAATCAGCACAAAGGGAGCTACACACTGTATTTCTAACAGCTACAAGAACACCACCTCCATCTACTTTATTTGCAGAGGCCAAGTCCCGATCACAACGGTACATATCAAAATCAAGGGATATTTCCGAGTTTAAGATGTTACTATTTAACCAGGTTTCCGTAAGACATATAAATACATCTTCGCTGAGTTGTAACGATAAGAAAAGCTTATCAAGCTTGGTCCTTAACCCTCTTACATTTTGGTAATATACTGAAATATTTGAAGTTAAGCTACAGTCATGAAATCTTATACTAATTTGTAGGTTGCGGTCTTCCCGGTGCACGAAATGACTTCCTTCTTCTTGAGCTGAATGGTTTAATAAGTACTCCAGGCGGCCAAGCTTCAGGATTCAAAATAGTATCACAATTTGAGGGCCCTGTAAGCTTGAAAGAAGCTACTACTCTGTCCTCCAGATTGTCCTTAGTTAATTTGTAGCAACTAATAACTTTAACAGCTGGCCCAAATTTTTTACAAACGTAGTTTTTTAGGTATTCCGCAGTTGTATGGTAGCTTAGGCGCGAAATAAAGATCTCCTTTGGAGAGGATACGATGTCAAGTGTTGGGACTTCGTCATCCAAAATCAGAGTAGCCACAGCCGAGGTGTCAACACCAGATGAGGGTAGAAGACTAGGCAATTGATTATGTTTGATTTTAGGGATCGCCCCCCGATTTATTGATGAGGGTCCCGGAAAGCTATCACATGCCACAGGTAATTCATTACTAACCATATGCTGAGTTGCTGCTGAAGGCACAGGAGAATAAGAACACGACGTAGTAGTGCTAGAACCAGCAGCAAGGTTCGGGGTTTTAGGAGCCGATAACTTTGCCAGCGATTTACTACGAGCAAGGATGCAAGGCCTTTGTACAGGCGTAATTGAGCCACTAATGCATTCCTGCTGAGCTGTCGGCGTAAGTAATTGCGTCTGGTTATTTACGTCAGTGATATTCACTGAAGCCAGAGTTTTGGGTGACGCGTCCTGTGTAAATCGCAACAGGGTCTCGAATTCCAGACATGCACTTGAGCACTTAGTTCACTCATCAAGAGGCGTCTTCTTGAAAGGCTGGGTTCCCCTATGTTGGCCGTAAGCCACCTCAGAGCCGATATTCCCGAAGCAGCCTTCTCAGCCGTTGCCCTGATTTGTTAAGAGAAACTCATCTTCGAGTCGATCAGTAGCCCCAGGTACTTCACGGCTGGCTTCGATTCGATTCTTGCATCTCCTATACTGATCATCCTTACTCTAGGGATTCTCTTTTTTGTCAAGATGACCACTTCGGTTTTCCCCAGTGCTAAACTGAACCCACAAGCAGTCATCCAGTCCCTCACTCGGTGCATTAGCATACCTAGTCTAAGTTGCGCTTGTTCGCGGTGCGTCCAGTAACCACAGCTACAACATCTTCCACATAGCCGACCAAGCGAGACTCATCTGGCATCTCAAGTCTCAGTAGCCCGTCGTAAGACACGTTCCATAGATCCGGACCAAGGATAGATCCCTGGGCAACACCCAATGTAATTTCCATCCTTCGTTGGTCCTGTGTCGTGTCGTAGAGCAGGCTTCGGTCCTTTAGGTAGTTCCTCAAAAGCCGCATTAGATATTCTGGAACTTGAAATGAGTTTTCAAGCGTTTCCAGAATATCCACCCAGCTAGCGGAGTTGAAGGCGTTCCTGACGTCGAGTGACACCAACAGGATGATCCGTCGCTTGGTGCGACTATATGCCTCTGTCTTTTGGACCGCGTTCACCACCTCTGAAATCGCATCAATGGTACAATGTTCTGCTCTCGAACCGTACTGCCGAGGAGATAGGTCCCCAGCAGCATGAATCGCGTTAGTGAGTCTTCCCTTGATGAGTTTCTCCAGCACTTTCCCAGCTGTGTCTAGCATGCTAGTGGGCGGTATTCAGACGGTGATTCGAAATTTCCCTTCCCTTATCTCAAGCAGAATGCACTGATGATCACTGGCTGAGTAGTACTCTAATTGAGTAATTTTGGCGAACGTCACGTCCGGTATGGTTCCCTAACACCCAATACTGTGAAAAGCCGGCATATTTTCGGAGTTTAGTACGGCGGGAGCCATCCTGGTCACCATTTCCAAGGTTACCATCTCTTTTCTTATGTTAATATATTTCAAGCCTCTCTTGGATGTTAAGTTGTGGTCCTTTGCTTTCCTTGTGTTGCAATATCATAGAGTTTGTCTCATTATCAAGTTCGTGTGCATGGTTTTGCAGGTGCGTTGCATAGTTAGAGTCTGCTTTGTTGTGACACAAACACCCTAAGTGCTTTTTGTATCTTTTCGCTCATTTTCGTATTGTCCTTCAGTCTTGGTTTCAGTTTACTCCCAATGTTGTTAGTTTTGAATGTAGCTTTCAGTTTGTATTTCCTAAGGATGTTTCATAGTTTGTATGTCTCTTTGCTGACATAGGCTAAACAAATCTGCTGTTAGTCATTCTTATGCATTTAAGTCAGTTGGCGTTTCTATTTTTGCTTGTATTTTGTAAATGGAACGTTGATTTAATCCGTTATTACTAGTTTTTATGTAAATGTTATTAAGTTTGTTGGAGTTGTTAGTAGGAGGTTTTGGAAAAGAGTGGAATCTCTGCGCCATTGATCTGTACGCTGCTAGTTTATGTTGTGTGGGCTGGATAGATGTTGCCTGCATGATATGATTAGTTGTGCTTAGTTTTCTGTTTATTTTGTAATATAATCTTGTTTGTTTGCATATCACAGTTAGATCCATGTTATTGAGTTGTCCGTTTGTTTCTTTTTCCATAGCAAAATTAATATTCGCACGTATTACATTCACATACGTAAATATGTAAGTTCATCTTGTTTTTTTTCTTGTGAGTCGATAACAAGGAAACGGATATCAACATATGGTTTGTAAAATATGAATGGAACTATTTAAAAAATTCACAGAATCTAAATCCCTTGATTTCCACCAAAAATTTATTTAAACTTGTTTACCATATTGTTACATCCACTACTTGAGGACTTCTTCAGTACTAAACTTTAACAAACAACTTTCCTGAATGAACCCTTAATTACCTTTTGTTTATGAACGAAACCATTCATTAATGACCCGAAGATTTACAAGGTATTTAAAACAATGTTGACATTTATTGTTTGGTTTTCTTAGAAAGCTGGAGATTTCCTTTACCAGGGTTGCCATTCCAAATCTCCTGCCTGCTGTGCTTGACAATCTCGATGCTCTCGGCAACATTCAGTTTTCACGCATTGTTGATCATTCTAAGCATGCTCACGTTATCCGCTGTGATTCGTTGAGACCATGTGTTCAGCTACTTTTGATCTGAAATTTGCCACTTCTTTCTTGTTCGTTTTATTTACCGCTCCCCTTATGTGTTCCTTGATTCTTACGCCTAGTGACCTTCTCGTTTGCCCAATGTAACATCCGTTGCGTTCCCCGCATGTTGCTTTGTAGATACCACTTTTCTCCATTTTTGGTATGGAGTCCTTTGTGGATGCTAATATGTTTTGAAATTTGGTGGCACGGTTAGTTAAGACTTGATCAATTTTTCATTCCTTTCGTCATTGTGCTCGTTCTAGAATCGTAAGATGGAACTAATTTCCTCGGCTGATAGCTTTCTGTCATCAACGTTGAAACCCTCCTGCTGTTGATCTGCTTTCTTCGTTTGGACAACGGTTTTGAGACGTCGTTCATCGTGTTACCGTTCAGCTTCGCTAATTGGTAGATGTGAGCCGGTTCGTCCACCTGACCTTGCTTACTAAACGGAAACGTAAGCATACGATTCACCAGCCAGTTAAAAGTCGCCCGTTTTTGCTGCCAGCAATGATTTGAAGAGAACGGTATTATGTGCATCGTGTCCGTCAGTTTCCAGTATATTTTGAATTCATCAATGACCTCTGAAGTATATGATTCCCCCTCTTAGGGTTTGGTAGTTGAACCGATTGAAAATGTGTTTCAATTGGGGCAAGCTTCTGCAATCAATCACCCATAATCCTGTTTCCATTTCTACCCGGAGTCGTACTATCAATTTCAATACCAGCCCTATCGAGAAGATTTATCTCATCACTAGCGACTTCAAGACTTCAATCGAGGCTTCTTACGAAATAAGCTATTCAGTTTCATAAAAACGCCACCTGAGCCTTGTGGGCTAATATCCCTCAGTTTTTCCCTCCATTGATCGCTGACCTCACTCCTGAAGCATGAACGGAATGAGTTCCGGGCATTCTTCAAGTGGAACTTCAACAAAGCCAACGAGGGTTGAATGTAGTTCAAAAATTGCCAATGCATATTACCGACGTATCTGAGAAGAAGGCTTTTCAATCTTTGCATCCTTGCAATTGTTGATATTTCATATCCTTCCGTATTGCTTCGTCGTTTAACCTTGGGAACTATTTTCTCAATTGATTCCAATGTCAGCTTCTCTAACTTCAACAAATAGAGATCTGTTTCATCGTTAGTTGGATTTCTGTCATTAAAATCCATCGAACAAGCATTGCCATCAACAGAAAAAGGACATTGTTCCTAGTAATCCTGATGAAACTTCTTTTGAAACATTCCCCCCTCCATTTTTTAATATCCTCTTTATTAATTGATTCCCATTTCAATTGCGTTATGGTCGCTTTCATAAGGAAGTACCTGCAGTTTTCGTTGAGGACTATTAAAGCTGCCTTACTTCAGCATTGTAGAGGTCGAAATATGAATTTCTCCTAGGGTATGTTGGAAACACCGTCCCAGATAGATTGGACCTGTATTCAATCTGGTTCTCTGCTACCTATTATTTCAGGAATACATCTGTTGGATTATTTTTGGCGTTCAGCAATGATGTACGCTTGGCACTCAGGTCATCGGGCAGAATATAATAACGTTGCAGCCTGCTCAATTTGAGTATTGAACTAGAGAACATTTCGACCAGTTGCATAGGCAGAGATAACGAAAAGGCTATCCCCACCTGGCAGTGAAATTTTGATAACGGAAACTTCAAGAAATTCCGTTTTTGAAACAATTGAGTCTTCTAACAGATATCCTGGTGCCACCTCCCCTATTATCGATACTTACGAGTTTAAAATTCTCGAATGTTATGGAGTGCTATGAATTGAGGTGAGTTTCAGTGAAAAGCATGATACCAGGTTTTGTTTTGATGAGAAATTCCAGGAGACCGTCACGGCAATGGGGACTCATAATAAAGTTAATGTTGACCGCGATGAGATGGATTCCACCTCTGGGAATGTGACTGGATGGCAAGTTTTTGGGGACATGTCGACCCAATCGTTGGAATACAAATTTAATATTTTCATTTTGTTTATTAATTCTTGTGAAAAGTGACTCAAGTTGTTGATAGATTTCAAAAAGCAGCTCATTACTGCTACTTAAGTTATGTACATTGTTTAAATATCTATCTGCTGGTCCTCAAGTGGCAAGTGCAAATGATAACCTGGGCTGCGGGGTAATTGTGTTTGTTATGGATAAATTTTACTTTTACGTTTTGATGTTAAGGGTATCCTCGATATGATGCTGAATTACAAAAGGTACCGCAGTTCACAAAATATAGTTTTTCTTTTGGCTCCACCTGAGCCAGTTTGCACTCGCCGGAAGCATGGAAATCTTTGCACTTTACACATCTGTATTTCATGATACAATGGGCAGTCGAATGGCTGAATCTTTGCCAATTTTAGTACTGCGTGGTAGTTCAAGTACTTAATTTTTGAAGGGCAATCGGACTGGTTTTGGTGAAAATTTGAGCTGGGTAGAAAGGCAAATTTTGATGTTCGACAATCGATCTCATTGTTTGAAAATTTTCAACTGCAACAAATTCTATTTCTGGTGTAACTTCCTTCAGCATCTGAAGGAGATCAACTTTATCCTCACCACAGTCCAGACCCTTTAACAAAAAGGTCTGGTTGTTTTTTCTCTTGGATTGCACGTAAAGAGCGGAACCTCTCCAGAAATCAAAGTACTTTCTGTTGTCTTAAAGTCAACCAGTGACTTAGTTAGTTTTAGTTTGTCAGAATTTACTCCTTTTAGTTCAAAATAATTTAATTTATTTTCGGCTGCCTACAGTCGAACCATATTTTTGCCACTTTGCCCAAATTAATTTATTGGTGGGACTTTTTCCTTCCTGTTATTAATATTTACAGACGGATCAGCAGGCAAGACAGTTGATTTTTCTCTCAATTTTTGAGTTTTAGATATTCAATGATTGTAGTGCCAGGTTTAGTATAGAAATGAATTTTTATAACTTACGTCCTCTTCGATGTTCATTGAATTATCTAGCCCAGCTAGTGCTGCATAATACACATTTGTTGCACCTGCGCTGAGGACATCTTCTTGATTAAGTTTCTTTTGTAATTCATTTGATTTCGTCTTATTAGTCGCTTTTATTTTTTTCTGTTTCTTTCCTGATCGTCATTTCTTTTTCTTTGTTGAATGTCAATTTCCCGACTTGCTCCTCTAACGAATGGGTCCTTAGTCTGAGTTCTACATTTACTTCGTGGACTTACTCCATGTTGCCATTAGTTTTAACCATTTCTTCAATTTTCGTAACTGATACTACTACTTGTATTATTTACTATTTTTTCATTTTTCTTCCTTTCGAAATTTCGTTTTAACAGTTTCTCGCCCATCATTGTTGGTCGTGCAATGCAATGACTAACAAGTTGGGTCAGTTCATACAAATTGTCGAATAACGGGACTTGCCGGCGCGTGAGATAGTATTTGTGACAGCGTGCACAGACAAAGCGTGGGGGATGTGTAACGAATTCGATGAAATTAAAACAGGAAAGAACAGCCATCAGCTGACTAGTAAATACACGTACTTCACGTTGAAGAAAAAAGAATTCCGATTAACAACTTAACGATTTCTTCGTTCAATTAAACGAACGTTTTCTTATCAAAAAAATGTCAGCCTTGTCAAAATCAATCAATTGGGTAAAATTTCACTATTTTTTTATGCTTTCAATTAACAGCAAAAACAATGAGAATCTTCGATTGAAGCACAATTTTACCAAAATGTTACCGCTTGACTGATTAGCCTGAACATTTATATTCCGGAGCCTTTGAGAATGGAACACTGGAGTGGAACATCAACTCAAATCCTGTCATCATTTCCAGATGCGCCACGAACGTTGCTCTTCTGATTTAATTTTCGAAGGGTGTAGTTTAAAAAGGGAGCTAAAATTTAGAAATATTTGAATATGTAAAACTTAACTACCATTGCATATTTGAATGAAAATGTTTCTATTTCAGACTTGACAGGTTTGCAAAGCTTTAGTTAGATGAATAGAAACTTCACAGTGAAATTTAATAGCCAAAGAATAAATCTGTTTCTCAGTTAGTAACAAATTCAATTATTTCTATAATCATAATCGTTTTTCTTCTCCCTCTTCCTTTCATAATGGGGCTTGGGACCATCGTCGGCAGAACCAAGGCACAATATTCGGTTTCACACTGCCTTATTTGAGTGAAATATATAATTGTTGAGCTTGATCTTCACTATGTATGAAAGAACTACATGTCTTTAAAATGTACTAATTTGTTTAAAAATATTCCAGTGCCTAACAGAAATTTTTGTCAAAGTCAAAGTCAAAAGCGCTTTATTTAATACTAATCGTTATAAATTTTAAAAGAATATAAAGCAAAATCCAAACAATAACAATAAAAAACTTAATGGCCCAAATGGCTCTCTAAATTTGTACGTTATCATTAAACACATTAAAAAAAAAAAAAACGATGGCAACTTCAAATCAATGAAGATTGTTACATATTTTTAAAATTCAATTGGAAAAAGGAGAAAAAACCAACCAACACTATTCTAAAATTATTTACCGTCTTAACACTACAGTGAACTTTGATCCTACACCTAATATGTTTTAACTTAATTCTAATAAATGCAATCAAAAACATTATCTTATACTAAACAAATCTATAACTATGTTCCTAACCTAAGCGTTTTACCTTATCTCTAACCTAATATAATAAACATAATATAAACCTAACCTATACCTAATTTTTAACAAAAATAAACAATAACACTAAATGTAGCAATAATGAGCTGAAACTCAAAATCTAAATAACGAAAAACACCAAAACTGAAAATAAACACGAATAATTTAGACATTGTCATTCAGCCACCAATACCTAGATTGCCCCGTCTCAACTCGATCAGCCTCAACGAATCTAGCAAATGAGTATCTCCATTGGAATTGTTGGTCTCGTGAACTCAAGTTTGGAGGATATTTTATCTTCTTATCGGTGGCCCGTCGATATATGTGATATATGACTGGGACGCCGTCAGAATCAAAAACATATCGATTCATGTCCAAATACACGAATGCTTCTGGAGGAATGAAGCCAGTAGCGAGGCAAGTCGTAATATAACCGTCTGTAGGGTGGAACGGCTGTGAAATCCAAGGGTTGTCACTCACAGTCACAGATCTTGTGATATGATTCCGAAGAAGTTTCAATATGAAAATATCGACTCTAGTCACTTCAGCAGTTTGATAAACTCTTCTATTCGATATATAATGTTTCCAATCCGTCTCAGGCTTTCTGTACAAACCAGTACATGCACGAAGACATTTCCTTTCGAAAACTCTTAATTTTTCCATAGTACTAGCGCTCTGGTTGTACCAGATCTGACATCCATATGTCAAAACTGGTCCAACCAGTGTCTTGTAACAGATAACTTTGACCTTTTGATCAATGTATCTGGAATGAAAGAGCTTTCGAAGGGCCATGACTACTTTAAGTGCCTTACTGAGCATGATTTTCACATGTTCAGTATAGTAAAGATACTGATCGAGATAAACACCGAGGTATCGAACACAGGATTTATGTGGAACCCGTTCAAGACTACCCTCACCAGCCATGATGTGGAAATCTTTCCAATTACGTTTCAGGTCTTGACTGACCCCCCGCAGCGTTGTCTTGTCTGCTTTCAAGAACCTTTTTTCGCTCATAGCTTTGTTCTTATCTGATTCTTGGAGCAGAGCTCATTTTAACGATTCCCCTACTCAAATTAAATCATGTACAGAACAATATCTACAAAATTCCATTCCCTTAAAACGAATTTCCACATTCACCTTCTAAACAAATGTATTTAGGGGGAGGTTGAATACAAAAGACTATACAGTCGACAAAGCAAAAGCAAACCCCGAATTATTTCAAAAATTCTAAGTAATTGTTAATGTAAAGAAAAAATATTTGGAAACGATTTTTATTTATTTGAAAATTCAATAAAAATATTGTTACATGTACAAATAATTACATGTACAAATAATTCTGCAAGCTACTGTCGCAATTGTTTTCATAATCATTAAGAACGTCAACAAATGAATTTACTCGAACCCACGAGAACCCAACAAGCATGATCAACATCTGCAAGTGACGTCACTCCATTCATTAATTTGCTCGAATCTACCAGGTACCTCTCGGTAGAACATTCGCCAATGTACGAGAAATGGGTGAATAGGTAGAGACCCTATATGAAGGCGAGCTGAATGAATGGGGGATCATTCATTCGAACGCGATAAGAACTGCGATAGTGTGTGGAAAGCGATATTATTCGAGTAGTAGAAAAGTGATTTTCGTAATAGTGAAGTGATTTAGAAGACAATTGCGATAAGAAATTTATGGACAAGTGTTAGAATTTTAATAGTGAAAATTAAAATTAGTGAAAGTGTTAAACCGATTATTGTGCACTTTTGTAACTAAATAAACTCTTTTAACTTAAATGAAAAGACATTGCGTTTTCACTTTCCCGGAACATTAAAATTATTATTGGCCGCGAACCAAAAACACGCGACAATGGTGTCAGAAGTGCGAAAGAAAAATTTTGAAAGTGAAAATTTGAACATTTTTATAGTGCACAATAGTAAAATTTAAAGAAACATTAAAAGTGCCACGAAGCTTAAACTTAAAAATTAATGAATTGACCATGTCGGAGCTTAAGGAAGAGTTGGAACAGCGAAACCTGGCTACGCAAGGTACAAAGGCCACACTGATTGCACGCTGTCGTGACGCAATCGAGTCGGAAGGCGTGAATCTGGATTCGGGTGAGCTCTCAGATGCGGAAAAAGGCGCAGAAGGTGGTGAAGTACAAACACCAAAATCAAAGGAGCCAGAAAATGCGCTAATGCAAATGTTAATGCTGATGTCACCGAGTCTGACTGCGAAGCTGAATAAACAATCAGCGCAGCTAAATGAACAATCAGCGAAGCTAGACCAACAAGCATTAGAAATCAAGGCAGACATCACACAGAAGCTGGAAAAACAGTCAACCGAAATAAAAGCGGAACTCGGTAGTCTCAACAGCCAAATTAAATGCGTCGAGGAAAAGGTATACCAGGTCGAGGAGAGAATCAACCTTGAGATCAGCCAGGTCGAAGAGAGAATAAACCATGAGATGGAAAACATAAAAAAGGACTTGAAAGCAGCGAAGATAGTAACCGCCTCACCAGCCCCACTTATAACCGCAGCGCGAAGCCCATCTAGAAATGTGCAAGCACCAATATTCGACGGGCAAACGGTCTGGACTATTTACAAAATCCAGTTTGAAGCAGCCGCTAGGATAAATCACTGGAATGAGCAGGAACGAGCAACTGCGTTAATTCTTGCTCTAAGAGGCCCAGCTGCCGAGCTTTTGCAGACTATCCCCGTTGAGCTGCATTCAAACCCGAATGCTATAATGAATGCGCTCGACATGCGTTATGGAGACGATCATCTGAAGCAGATTTACCGGGCACAGCTACGGCATCGGATGCAGAAGTCTGGCGAAACCTTGCAGCAGCTAGCACAAGACATTGAGCGACTGGCACTTTTGGCTTACCCAGCGTACGACCCAGAACATCGAGATGACGTAGCAGCAGAAGCATTCATCAGCGCCTTAAAGGACAAGGAATTGCAACAAGCCGTGCGGTTAGCTCAAAAGCAAACAGTCAAGGAAGCATTGGCTTATAGTTTAAATTTTGAGGCAGCGAAAAATGCGACTCGTACTACTGCCCGGGTCCGTGAGGTAGTGGCAGACGAGTGCAGGTGTGAGCGCGTGGAAATTGAGCGAGACCCGCATGGAAATGGTGCGCCCAGATGCTGGAATTGCGGAGAGAAGGGGCACCTGCAAAAGGGCCGCAAGAAGCGAAGAAAACCGAGCTATTGTCCAGGGTGTGCAGCTAGGAGGAGATCCAGGCCGAGTCAGGAGCCCAGAATGGAAGCCCTTCAAACAGAGGGGTCGAGAAACATGTAAGAGCCAACTTCGTGGGGCAGAGGTTGGCTAGGAGGATCGACGTCCCCAGCACCACCATCACCGTGTCAAGACTACATCGTGGAGAAGCGGACTTTGCCTTCTGGGTCAAGTTGACGGAGAACACTGCACCATAACAATCGACACTGGTGCAACCCGATCGATTGTCCGACCAGACCTAGTTAGACAGCAACAACTTCACAAGGGCAGAATTTTCTTATATGGACAGCTACGGGAGAAACTGCACCTGTCCATGGAGAGGTCAACCTCCAGATACAGTTGGGAGACCTTGTGTTCCGACATAATTTTCTGGTCGCAAACATTATGGATGACTGCATTCTCGGAATGGGTTTTCTGCGACCACATGAAATCACGTTGGATTTGGGCAAACGGGTATTGAAATGGCAGAATGTCGAAGTACTGATGGAAGATCCCAGCGTTCAAGTTCCCAAGATGAATGTAGTGGTATGTACTGACACTGATGTACCGAATTCTTCCGAAAGCATTGTATGGGCCAAGCTTGATTGTGATTCTGGAGACCACCGATCTTATCTGATAGAGCCAACGAAAACGTCCACATTGCGCAGTTTGATTGTAGGACGAAGCCTTGTAAGATCTATAAGGAACGGATACGTACCGGTTAGAGTCCTTAACACCGCAGACTCAACCACGAGCATCAAAGCGGGAGAAGTCATCGGCAGCTGCCAGCCTATTACCACCATCACCTCTTTGGAAGCTACTCACGACCATCATTGCAAAAGGAGGCAAGACACAGACAAAACCCGGGAATCTTCGTCTACAATATTGAAGCAGGTCAAATTGCCAGTGCAGCTATTCAAACGAGCCTCTGATCTGGTCAACAAGTACAGTGACATCTTCTCAACAAGCCTGGATAACCAAGGCCGAACGAGTCTGGTAACTCACGTCATAGATACACAGGGAACCAAGCCGATTCGACAAGCACCCAGACGCCTCCCTATAGCCAAACAAGGAGAAGTGAGCGCGCTGATCTCGAACATGGAAAAACAAGGCGTTATTGAACCTTCTGTCAGTCCATGGGCCGCGCCTGTAGTTCTAGTAAAGAAAAAGGATGGTAGCACTCGTTTTTGTGTCGACTATAGGCAGCTTAACGACGTCACTAAGAAAGATAGTTACCCGCTCCCACGCATCGATGACATCATGGACACTTTAGCCGACGCAAAATGGTTTTCTACACTCGATCTCAAGATTGGCTATTGGCAGGTAGAAATCGACAAGAAGGACCGAGAGAAGACCGCATTTTCAGTTGGGACCGGATTGTGGCAATTTGTGGTGATGCCGTTTGGGCTTTGCAATGCTCCAGCCACTTTCGAACGCCTGATGGAGTACGTGCTACGTGGTCTAACCTGGAAAACCTGCTTGGTGTACCTAGATGACATCATTGTCATCGGGAGAACGTTCGAAGAGCATGTGCGGAACTTGGAAGAGGTTTTCTCCCGATTGCGACTGGCAAATTTGAAATATAGTTCCGACAAGTGTACCCTTTTTGCAGCTGAAGTAAAATACCTGGGACACGTCGTATCAGTAAAAGGGGTCAAAACAGACCCTGAGAAAATTGAAGCCGTGAAAAGCTGGCCAACACCAAGCAACAAGCGCCAACTACGAAGTTTTCTGGGTCTGGCAACCTACTATCGAAGATTCGTCAAAGACTTTGCCAAAATAGCCAAGTGTCTCCATCAGTTAACCGAGAAAAATCGTCCGTATGTCTGGAATGAACAATGCCAGGTAGCCTTTGAGACCTTGAAGGAGAAGCTATGTGAATCACCCGTGTTGGCATATCCGAAACCCGGAAAAATGTTTGTAGTTGACACCGATGCGTGCAACGGCGGTATTGGAGCTGTACTCTCCCAGCAGATCGATGGCGAAGAAAGGGTCCTCTCGTATTAAAGTCGAGTTCTTTCAAAAAGTGAGAGGAACTACTGTGTGACCAGGAAGGAGCTATTGGCTATAATAGAGGCCACCAAGCAGTTCCACAAGTACCTATATGGCCAGAAATTTGTTCTTCGAACGGACCATGCATCACTGAGATGGTTGCTCAACTTCAAAAACCCCGAGGGACAAGTTGCGAGATGGATCGAAAGATTGCAGTCATACGACTACGAAATTGTTCATCGGAAGGGCGGAGTTCATGGAAATGCTGACGCCCTATCCCGCCGTCCATGTCCAGCTAACTCCAAGCATTGCCGACGGATTGAGGGAAAGGAACCGCCCGTTGATCTGCGATTGATAACGGCCGAATTCGATGAAGGTTGGTCATCGGAGGAGATTCGAAACGCCCAGTTAGCCGATGAAGACATCAGACCATTGCTCGTATGGAAGGAGACGACTGGGTGACCTGAGTGGAAAGACGTTTCAATGCATGGCGCAACCCTGAAAAGCGATTGGGCACAATGGAACTCCCTTCAGGTGGAGGGTGGCATACTCAAGCGGAACTGGGAAACGGCGGATAGTAGCTCCTATAGGATGCAAACTATACTACCCAAAAGCCGAATCCACGATGTGATTAAGGAAATGCATGAAGGATCCTCGGGAGGCCACCTTGGTGTTAACAAGACATTAGCGAAATTGCGGGAAAGGTTCTACTGGCTCCACGCTCGAGAGGACGTAGAGGACTGGTTTCGCAGATGCACAATTTGCGCTTCCGTCAAAGGCCCAAAGCGACGACTGAGAGGACAAATGCAAACCTATAACGTGGGGGTACCATTTGAAAGGATTGCTGTTGACATCGCAGGTCCCTTTCCTGAATCCGAATGGGGAAATCGGTATATGCTGGTTGTAGCCGATTATTTCAGCAAGTGGCCTGAGGTCTACCCCATTCCCAACCAGGAAGCAACTACTGTAGCCGAACAGCTAGTGTTAAATTGGGTCAGTAGGTACGGCGTACCTGGCGAACTTCATTCGGATCAAGGCCGAAACTTTGAGTCACTAATTTTTGGCGAAAAGTGCGAGCTGCTCGGAATACGGAAAACGAGGACAACACCGCTGCATCCCCAATCCGATGGAATGGTCGAACGTTTCAACGGCACGCTCAATAAACACCTGGCCAAAATGGTTGACGAGAACCAAAGGGACTGGGACCGACATATCCCACTATTTTTAATGGCATATAGAGCCGCTGAAGATGCATCGACGGGCCAAGCCCCAGCCAAAGTCATTTTTGGAAAGACTATTCGTTTGCCAGCCGAAATAAAGTTCGGAACACCCCCTGAGAAACCCCAAACGGTCTCGAAGTACGCAAGTGATCTAAGACAACGGTTGAACCAGATACATCGGACAGTGCGAAAACACCTCGAATCGGCTACTGACCGCATGAAGACCAGGTATGATCTAAAGGCTGATTCTACTGGCTTCCAGCAAGATGACTTGGTGTGGCTTTATAACCCGCAACGGTGAAAGGGTAGGTCTCCAAAGTTGCAACATAATTGGGAGGGACCATACCGAGTTACAAAGAGAATCAACGACGTCGTATATCGAATACAGGAACATCGTAAGCCGAGAGCTAAAATGAAAATCGTGCATCTGGACCGTCTTACTCCATATTACACCCAGGGAGAATTGACTACAAATAGCGACACATCTTTTCGGGGCGAAAAGAACTGAGGTGGGGGCAGTGTTACATGTACAAATAATTACATGTACAAATAATTCTGCGAGCTACTGTCGCAATTGTTTTCATAATCATTAAGAATGTCAACAAATGAATTTACTCGAACCCACGAGAACCCAACAAGCATGATCAACATCTGCAAGTGACGTCACTCCATTCATTAATTTTCTCGAATCTACCAGGTACCTCTCGGTAGAACATTCGCCAATGTACGAGAAATGGGTGAATAGGTAGAGACCCTATATGAAGGCGAGCTGAATGAATGGGGGATCATTCATTCGAACGCGATAAGAACTGCGATAGTGTGTGGAAAGCGATATTATTCGAGTAGTAGAAAAGTGATTTTCGTAATAGTGGTGATTTAGAAGACAATTGCGATAAGAAATTTATGGACAAGTGTTAGAATTTTAATAGTGAAAATTAAAATTAGTGAAAGTGTTAAATCGATTATTGTGCACTTTTGTAATTAAATAAACTCTTTTAACTTAAATAAAAAGACATTGCGTTTTCACTTTCCCGGAACATTAAAATTATTATTGGCCGCGAACCAAAAACACGCGACAATATAATAAATAGCATTTATACAATAGCATTTATGCAATGAAAAGGATAATGCAACTCCGGGATTCTGCATAAATTGCGTTTTATAATGAAATTCCCAATAAGATAAACACGCCTAAAAAACTCCCTACATGCGGGTAACGTAATGACTACAAAGGTAGATACTGGAAGTGGAACTTGGATCGGGAGGTGTGCAATTGAATTCGGAAAAGAAAATGAACCAAACATAATATACATTTCTTTCACTGTTTCCAATAGTTAACATAAACTTATTTACCATCCTTAACGATAAACTAGCTTCTCCATCCAAGAAAACGCTTGAAACCAATACGGCTGCTATACTTTTTGCCTGCAAAGATAATATTTCTGGGCTCCAGAAGAAATTCATAAACGTAAACACTTTACCTATTGTTGTCCATTAGTCTCTACGAAAAGTGGAACTGCGACTTTTCACAATGTTGTTCTGGTTGCAATTTTTTCGAAATTGTTTTCTAAAAAGCGTTTGGAGCATATCAAAGCCTTTCCACATAGCATCCGTCAAAAATAATTAAACTGCACTTTGTTGAGTGTTCATTTTCATCTGCAGGAAATCTGAAATACATTCATTCATTAATAGTGTAATGTTTTTACATGCTGAACATAATAAAATATATTTTTTTTCAACTTCATGTATGTACAATGTCATTTAAAAAACTGCTTAAAAAAATAAATAGAATTTTTTTTTTTTTTTTTATACCTCCATTCCCTACCACTCTCTCCATCATTCTTTCTTCGTCGCACAACGCTCGTGCGATCTGCATTCACATTACGTCGCTTGGTCCTTTGTGCCACGCAGACAATGTTTAACACATCGGTATAAGGGGGCACACAATATAATGTGAGCTAGTCCTTTTCGTGAACATCTAGTCCAAAAAATCATGATCAGCTCTCAGAGATAAAAAAATTCAATATCATACGACGCATTCAAAAAAAACTCTGAGTAACTGTCACTTCAGTATCTCGCCGATAGGGCCAAAAAGAACGCCCTAAGATACTGGGCTCATAAAAGCAGAATTACAGGTCCACGCTTCAATCAGTACTCATTAAATGCTCCCTTAGTCTTTTCTTAAATACCAAAAGTGAGTTTGCTTCCTTAACAATTTCTGGTAGATTGTTATATATACGCAGAGCATCATTCGTTGCATCTTTCTTTAGTCGATCTGTTCTGGCAAAAGGTATTACGAATTGATTTGCATTCCTCGCATTATATGTTTTTTTTTTTTTTTTTTTTTTTTTAATTACCTCCATTCCCTACCACTCTCTCCATCACTCTTTCTTCGTCGCACAACGCTCGTGCGATCTGCATTCACATTACGTCGCTTGGTCCTTTGTGCCACCCAGACAATGTTTAACACATCGGTATAAGGGGACACACAATATAATGTGAACTAGTCCTTTTCGTGAACATCTAGTCCAAAAAATCATGATCAGCTCTCAGAGATAAAAAAAAATTCAATATCATACGACGCATTCAAAAAAAACTCTGAGTAACTGTCACTTCAGTACCTCGCCGATAGGGTCAAAAAGAACGCCCTAAGATACTGGGCTCATAAAAGCAGAACTACAGGTCCACGCTTCAATCAGTACTCATTAAATGCTCCCTTAGTCTTTTCTTAAATACCAAAAGTGAGTTTGCTTCCTTAACAATTTTTGGTAGATTGTTATATATACGCAAAGCATCATTCGTTGCATCGTTCTTTAGTCGATCCGTTCTGGCAAAAGGTATTACGAATTGATTTGCATTCCTCGCATTATATGGGTTGATCTGTGATACCTTAATTAATGGCGCTCGTTCCGATCCATTAGTTTTTAAATTCCTGTAGATAAACTTCGCTTTCTCCATAATGATAATTTGACTAAAAGTTAATGATTTTGCCAATTGGTAAACCAAACTAGTTTGAGTAAGCATTGGCAGCTTCAGAATGTTTTTATACGCTTTGGTCAGCAGCCTGGAGATACTGTTTAAATGTTGGTTCGCTGATTGACTCCAAATAAGTACTCCATAATGCAATTTCGCCAGGACAAACGCATTTGGAACAAGTTTCTTGATGTGCCTTGGAAAATCCTCATATCTTCTTAACAATCCTATTATTGGGGCTAATTGCCTTCTTAAGCTATTTATGTGTGGTAACCAGGTCATACGATGGTCTATGATAAGACCAAGATATTTTATTTCTAGCACTCTTTGCAATTTTTCGCCGTTAATATTTAGTTCGACATCTATGTCTCCTTTGTTCTTTTGCTTAAAAACAATATATTTTGTCTTTGATGTGTTCAATACTAGTTTGTTTCCAATTAACCACTGATGGAATTTTCCTAGATCGTCGTTGATAGTGTTCTCAATGGCAGTTTTGTCTCGTACTGAATAAAGTAGAACTGTGTCATCAGCATATAATGTGTGATATCCCGTCAGCCCACATGTATTTAGATTATTTGTATATAGCAGGAACAAAGTTGATCTGTGAAACCTTAATTAATGGCACTCGTTCCGATCCATTAGTTTTTAAATTTCTGTAGATAAACTTCGCTTTCTCCATAATAATAATTTGACTAAAGGTTAATGATTTTGCCAATTGGTAAACCAAACTAGTTTGAGTAAGCATTGGCAGCTTCAGAATGTTTTTATACGCTTTGATCAGCAGCCTGGATATACTGTTTAAATGTTGCTTCGCTGATTGACTCCAATTAAGTACTGCATAATGCAATTTCGCCAGGACAAACGCATTTAGAACAAGTTTCTTGATGTGCATTGGAAAATCCTCATATCTTCTTAACAATCCTATTATTGGGGCTAATTGCCTTCTTAAGCTATTTATGTGTGGTAACCAGGTTATACGATGGTCTATGATAAGACCAAGATATTTCATTTCTAGCACTCTTTGCAATTGATTTTGTCAATAAAATCATTCAAGCAATATGCCAGCAAAAACTTGCCGCCACAGTTCAGGCGGTACTGCGCAAAAACTAATCGTATAAAATGGCCGCCCCAGAAATGTAAGCATGAGCATGTATGAATTGGACGCAATAATTTTGAGCAAAAAAACACTTCTAAAGATTGTCTTTTATTTTCTATGTTTCCTGTTGATACTCACCTATGAAATAATACTCCTGTACGCTGGCGGTGGCTTCTATCATTGCATGTTTTCACAATGCTCATAATTCTAGAAACTTCTTTGCACTTTTCTTCTTTTCCGTCGAAATATAAAGATTTTCTCACTTGCAATTTAACTGATAAATAGTCTCTTATCATTTTTTTTATTATCTTTAACCACGAACCACGAATTTTCACTTGTTTTAGCATGGAAATTACACACCGAACGAGGTTGGTTATAGTTTTTCACGGCTGAATTAATTTTATGTATTTTAGTTTGATATGACAGTTGAGAAGAATTAAATTTGTTCGTCAGTTGACATTTAATAATATTTTGGTGAATTCTCGACCATAAATCAGCTTCGGCTCCTAATGTCGCTGAAATATTTTATGCGAGGACAGGTTTGAGTGGCAAATAAGTGAAGGTAGTTTTCTTCTTTAGAAAGCACCTGTCTATTTTTTAGCAGAACACCGATTGTCGGTCTTGTTTTATCGAATTTTTATCGCTGGACCGAATGGGCTGAAATTTGATATTTTGAGATACTTTTTGTTTACAAAATCGATAAGGTGAGGAAAAGTTAGTTAGTTTTTTTTTAATGCATCGTATTTTTGTAGTCATTTAAAATATTTGGAATCAGAAAAGTCGCTTCGAGTGTTTCATCGCGGATGGGTTCAAACCGAAATTCAAAATCTTATATTTTAGGTGTGGTGAATTGAAAATCAGTTTCCATTTTCTCGAAATTAATATATTTTGAATATGAATTGTAGATACAGTTTTCTGAAAATATAAGGTGTCTTCTGAAATTAGTGTGGGGCAGTTAAATGACAAAATTGCGTCTGTTGCAAAAGGACTTAGTGCGTATGATGAACTTCTTTCAAAAATGAAAAATTTGCTGATTGTTGATTTGTGAGTGTAGATCATAATGGTTTGAATCATCTATTGAAAGTGATTTATGTTACGCAGATTTAGTGTCGGATGGTCAAGCTTCACTTTGTGAATGTCTGTGCTTCAGTGGGTTTCTGCCGGCAGTTGAAATACTGCATGGTCAGTTTGAATAAGATAATAATATTGTAAGATTCTTCCTTAAACCAAAGAAATTAGAAATATGGAAGCAAAAAAACACCCATATTTTGGAATCCAGTTGTTTCCTTCAATTTAAGAATGAAAGACGCCACAATTCTTTTTGATTCAAATTCAAATAAGATTTCTGAACAGTTTGTCTATAAGGAGGTGTCATCGGTGCATGTCTAAATAAAAAAATCTATGGTTTAAGGAACTTTATTTTAAGTATAATATATTAAATTTTTAAATTCATGATCTTTCTTGTTATAACCCAATCCTTCTCCTTATATTATTTTCACTTCTACTATAGCAAATTCTTCAACTAAAAGAAGTGTTGGATAACTTTTGAATCAAGGTGGTTCGATTTTGCTATAAACTAAAAACCAATCTTCTTTTGTAGAGAAATAAACGCAGTTTGCTTTTGTAACTGTTGTGTATTAAATAAAAAGGCAAGCATTTTGATACTCGTGTTCAATCACAAAAATTAGTCTTTATTAAGGAATGACTAAATTCAACTGTCACTTGCACAAAAAGAAGGTTGAATTAGAATACATGGAACGGAATGTCAGATTTAACTAGGGTTGCCAGAACCATTATAATTAATACATTACAGTCTCCCACGCTTAATGGAGTACATGGTCGCTTAGATGCGCAGGTAATCTCCTAATCCTGTTAGATCTTCTTAAGCTGGATTCTTGGTTCTCTACTGCTTAGGGTGTCAACTGTGGTTCAAAAACTGTTTCATCTCTTTGGTTGGCAACACTTCGCTCTATGAGTACCTCTTCTAGTCTTGGATTTTCATGAACAGGTTCCTCTTGAAACGTTACGGTCTTCTTTGGTAGTTCTACTCCCGATTTGTGCAGTTGGTTTATGTGGCGCTTTAATTCGTATCCATTGTCAAGCTTTATTTGATAATGAAGTTGGCAAATTTTGCTTTTACTACACCAAACTTCCAAGTAGGCTTATTACGCTCGTACCATCGCACTTGTACTCTGTCACCTACACTTATCTGACGAATTATAGGTTTAATTGAAGCTGAAGTTCGTTCTTGATGCGGGCGGATAGCATCTAGTTTAATACGGATATCACGGCCAAGGTATAATTGTGATGGACTCCGACCACATGCTAGTGGTGTAGCACGATAACGTAAAATTATTTGCTGCACTTTGATGTTCAGTGGTAATTTATCTTCTTCCATCGCCTTTAATTTAGTTTTCAAGATTTGCACATACCTTTCCGCTAAGCCATTTGTAGCTGGATGTCCGGGGGCTATAAATTTTTGAATAATTCCATTTTCTAAGCAATAATTTTTGAACATTGTGCTCTGAAGAATTGTGGCGTTGTCTGAGACGATGACTTGCGGTAGACCATGATTAACAAATATATCTTGAAGTAATTCTATGGTTTTTTCACTTGTTGGGGCACTTCTAATGATGCGTATTTCCGGCCATTTCGATTTAGCATCTACCAGTACCAGGAAATAATGGTCTTGAAATGGTCCAGCATAGTCAATGTGCACTCTTTGAAAATTTTGGTCCCGTTCTTCCCAGTGATGTGTTGAAATCTTTGGAGGGTCTTTTCTTACTTTTGCACAGCTTGAACACGATTTCACTAACTGCTCTATATCCGAATCGATGCCTCTCCAAAAGCAATACTTTCTTGCCAGCTGCTTCATTTTGACAATGCCGATATGTGTGTGATGGAGTACTTTTAAAATTTCGGAACGAAGACTCATTGGAATAACAACACGATTTCCTCTAAAAATTACACCATCTTGAACAGTGTACTCGAAATCAGTTTTCCTACCTTCAATCAAGTCTCGTTTAAATACTGAAAGTTCAGGGTCACGCTCTGTTCCTTTTGATATGGTTGTAGCCGTAATTGATAATGTTGATATTTCGTTTATTGTTTGATCTTGAATATTTTGAATTTCCTCATCTAAAAAATGTTTAAAATTTGATTTATCGTAAATTGGTGCTCTCGATAGACAGTCTACATTGACGTTATTTTCGGCATTACGATGTTGTATCTGATAATTAAACCCTTGCCAAAATGATGCATATCTGAGAAGTCTAGCTGAAGTCATAGCTGGTGTTTTTGCATTTTGATGGAAAATTCTAGATAATGGGCGATTATCTGTCAACAAGGTTAAATTCTCTTCCATACAAATACATAAAGAATTTGTCAACTGCGAAAATTATTGCTAAAGCTTCTCTGTCTAATTGACTGTAATTTTGTTCTGCTTTTGTCAACGCTCTTGAAACAAATGCAACAGGACGTTCATTTCCATCAACAATGTGGGACATTACTGCTGCTATTCCTGTTGGGCTTGCATCGCAGGCCAACGTAACCGGTAAGTTTGGATCGTACGGAACTAAAACTCTATCTTCCTGTATTTCTGATTTGAGTTTTTGAAAAGCTTGTTCACATCTCGGTGTCCATATAAATTTTTTATTTTTTTCTAGAATCTGACGTAGAGGAAAAGTTTTTGTTGAAAGGTCTGGAAGAAACTTCGCGTAATATGTTATCATCCCGAGGAATCTTCTTGTGTCTTCCATGTTTTGTGGACGCGGTAGGTCTACTATGCCACGTATTTTATCTGGACATTTTAATATTTTGTTGTAACTGATGACATAACCTAGATATTTGATCTGTTGTTTGAAATATTCGCACTTGTTCTTATTTACATGTAAATTATATTTGCTTAATCTTTGAAAACATTTTATTAACCGATGCTCACATTCCGCTAGAGTTGATCCATAGATGACAATATCATCGAAATAGGAAATTGTTCCTTCAAGGCCTTGTGGAATTTGGTCCAAAATACGATTGAATTCATTTGGTGCAGTCTTGATACCAAAAGATAACCTATTAAATTGATACGTTCCTCGGTGTGTGGAAATGGTTTGTATTTCTTTGCTCTGCTCATCAACCATTACATGTAAATACGCCTTGTATAAATCGAGCTTACAAAAATATTTTGCGCTTTTTAATTTGTTAAAAATTTCGTCGATTCTATGAATTGGATAGTGCGCTGCCTCTAGTTGAGGATTTACAGCCACCTTATAGTCGACGCAAAGTCGAACATTGCCATCGGCTTTGGGTATTACAACCAATGGTGAACCCCAGTTGCTTGTATTTACTTTTGTTATTATACCGTCATTTTCTAAATTATCTAACTCACGTTCAACTTTTTCCCGTAGAGCGAAAGGTACTTGTCTTTCTTTCAAAAATACTGGTGCTGCTCCGTCTTTTAACTTTAAACTACAAACTAAATTCGGAATACATCCCACCTTTTCTTCAAAAATATCAGAAAATTATTGCTTTATTTTTGATATTGAATTGATCTTATCAACAGCATGTTGATCGATTTCTATTTGGTCGATTTCTGATAAATTAATTTTCAAGTGGCGAATCCATACACGTCCTAAAAGTGCTGAACGATCTGCGGCTACAACGTACAAATCTTCTTAAGAGGTTTCGCCTTTATATTTCACATTTACACTCACTACACCCAATGGCATAAAAACTTCACCCGTGTATGATCGAAATGCTATGTTAGTTCTTCGTATAGGAGTATTTAGCTTTAATTTCTCAAAGTCATTTTGTGGTATTAACGTATACCCGGCACCTGAGTCAACTTCAAACTCTTGCTCCTTTCCTTCAATGTAAACGTTTGTATAAAATTTTTGCAAATCTGTTATTGGAACAGCTATTTTGTTATAGATGTCGACAATTTGGTTTACACCAAATTTATTATCGGCTGTAATCGAAAATGACTCGATAGCATTTGAGTTGTTGTTGACTTCACTTGTTCTTTCTCTTGATTTACTTCGCCGTATTCTATCTTTGATACAGACCTTTTGTACATGCCCAGCTTTTCCACACGAAAAACATTTTAATTTATTTTTGTTAGTTTTGCACTTGGTTGATAGGTGATTATTGCGGCCACATCTAAGACACAACCCTTCTATGCCCAAATCGCTGTAGTTTACTCGTGTTGATGAATTTGATGTCCTGCTTCTTGACATGTTGCGATTACGATTGTTAGCAACACGACGATTGTCAACATGTTGACGTACTTGAAAAACATTACTTGTTGAACATGTTGCGCTGTTTTCAATCATTTTGTTGTTAATTTTGGCTGCTTCCAAAGTTGTTGCCTTATTGACGATTTGCGAAAAAGAAAATTCTGGGTCTTGAAGAAGTTGCTCCCTGATGTACCCGTCGCTAAGTCCTCTGATGAATTGTGATCTCAGAAAAATATTTGAAACTAATTTACCACATTCACACTTAAAATCGCATTCTGTTGCACGGTTTTGTAATGCTGCTACAAAATCTGATATAGATTGTTCACTGTTCTGTACTTCGGAAAGAAATTTGTGTTGCTCCACTAAAATGTTCTTCCTTGGACAGAAATGCGTTTCCAATAACTCTATTATTTCGTTGTATTTAAGCTCATTAACATTTTTCGGCGCTGCTAATGTTGTTAAAATGGCGTACGTCGTCGATCCAATATATTCTAGAAGTAATTTTGCGCATAATTCTTTGTTGTCAAAGACCTTTTTGATTTGAAGACGAATTTCGAGACGCTCTTTATACATTCGAAATGATTCTTTTTTAGGGTCGAATGAGTCGAAGTTTGTTATTATGTTGATGCTGGTGCTGCTCGCTTGTTGATTTTGCTGCTGCTGTTGTTGTTGCATTGCTGTAGTCATGGCGTTTATTGCTTGTAGCAATTGCTGTACTTGAGCCTCCATGTTGATTTGAGGTTAAACACGATCACGACCACCTGTTTTTAATGCAATGCACGCACTTTATAAATTTGAAGGCGTTATTGTTATTATGCACTTATTTCAATTAGTTTACGATTTAAAATCCTCGTCGCCATTCAATTGTTGTGTATTAAATAAAAAGGCACGCATTTTGATACTCGTGTTCAATCACAAAAATTAGTCTTTATTAAGGAATGACTAAATTCAACTGTCACTTGCACAAAAAGAAGGTTGAATTAGAATAGATGGAATGGAATGTCAGATTTAACTAGGGTTGCCAGAACCATTATAATTAATACATTACAGTAACATTTTACCACATTAAAGTAATATGTATCGTTCGTAAAATCTTTTTGTTTTAGAGATTCCAAACATGGTGGAATTTGAATAGAAAAAAATTTTCTTTACGTATTTCCTAAAATAATCGGCTATAAACGTTGATGGCAATTTGCTTTTTCAGATTGTTAGACTTTCTTTCAATTAATCCCATTAAGCTTTCCCGTATATTCTTGTAATAATCCCATACTTTTCGAATTGTCTATTTCTTAAATATTGTTTTAATGAGCAAATAATTCTGAACCTGTTGATTTCGTTGCAATTCTTTCATAACTTTGTAGAAGCCAGTTGTAAAATCAAAACCTTCATATAAATGGAAACCTGATAAAGCACGGCACAAAATATCATCAAGTGCTTTGGCGATTTTATAATACATAGTTGATCAAATTTATGGCAAAAGCTTACATCTGATCATTTTTAATATACTATACATTTCTGATGTTGATAATTTCTCTTTACTACTGAGAACTATTACAAGAATACCAGTATCAGACGCTTTAATCATAACTTTATAATTTTGCCCAATTTTCTCCAATGATACATTACTAGCTTATCTACTTTTCGTAGGTTGATAATTTTTACTAACGAATCACCCACAGCTATATCGGTAAACCATTGATCGTTGGTTGTGATATAAACCTCTTTACGAAAAAATTATGCCAGACTATTTTTTACGTTAATATTCTGTTGGAAATTAAACAGAAGTTTCTTTGAAATAACAACAATTTAAATTCAATTGAAAATTCATCAGAAAATGTTTTTTGTGAAATGTATTTGTACTCGCGAACATTTCAAATAGATAAAAATACTTGTTTTGAAACTATTACCATTGTTTCTTGAATGACTATTTATTCCTTCCAAGAAATTTAATTATTACGCTGCATTTTTAAGAAAACAGGCATTAAGGAACAAAAGTGGTGTACCACTAGTTATTCGGTACAGACATAGGCTCCAAATGTACAATATTTATGTCGCATTATTTTTGAACATGAATAGATCAAATAATTCTGTTTACATTTAAATATTAAGATTACTTGTCATTGGGTTCCATCAGTAGGACATTTAAATCACATAGCTTCGTAGGACGAAATCGGTCAATAAAGTTCAAATTTCCGATTTGTTTTCGTCCGGAATCCATCTGCCAATGGATTCAAAGTATTGCGGGTATAGGATAACGAGTGAAAAAAATGTATGGTCATATCAAATTGAAATTAGGTGAACCAAATTGTCTCAATTCTTATTTGTTTCTACTATTAATTAGAAATGAATTTATTGGTTGATAATGATTGATTTATAATTGCTATAAAGAACTAGCCAATTGATTTAGAATTGTACAGAAAAAAAAAGAAACACTCAGAGTTCATTTTCATTTAGAATGCTTGGAACATATGTAATTTCTTTAGAGCTCATGTTTTTGAATATTGTTTGTGTCTCACCTTACTTCTTTACTAACAAAAGCACTACCACGAGGAGGCGAAGTAAGGGTATTGAAAGCTAGAGGTTGTATCTTGCACATAGCTCTCCTTGATAGTGGGGTCCTCCTCCTCCCCTATGATATTTATCATGCCTAACTACAAAGACATATAAAGTAATGGACGCAAAATGAGCTTATTTTCATCCATACGTGAGTGAAGTACTTTTACTACATACAGGCCTTCCTCTCGCATGCGAATTGAAATCCCCCTGCCTTTCACGCCGCTAGAGAATCCACAGATTCAAGTGGCTCTCTAGTTGCTCTCACGAAAATCCCACTACTCTTATACCTTAACCCCCGAATTGTCAACATAATATCAACCATATGATTGAAAAAATATGATTTGTGAAAATTTTACATTGATGGAAAACGTCTAATCAAGTTGAATTTGAAATAGTACACAAAACAATTTTTTAAAGATAAACCGTGTTGAAACTAATGCAAAAGTGTAGCAAATGTGATGATTAACCAAACTGAAAAGTTTGCTGCGGATCGTGAGTGTTTTTGTGTCGAAAAATGTAGTGACGCGTGCGGGGTTGTAAAAACAGCTCTAGGAAGGATGTCACGGACGTACTCGTATCCTTCGTAGGGTAAGTCATGTTCAATCTTTTGTATCGTTCAAGTTAGAATACTCGCACGGAAAATTGATTTACTTCAAGATGCGGAAATTAGTGGGAGACGTCACGTCAAATCTATTTGAAATTCGAATCAACAGCTAATAACGCGCCAACTTCACGCTACATGATAAAGTGCTTCAATTCTCTCGATGCATTTCGTATCCATTCTCTCTGAGATCTATGCCTAACTATAATGCCAGCTGTATGTGGTCATAGTGCTTTTCTTCTCTTATGGCGTTGAGTTTTTGTATATTTTGTTTATACAAGGTGTGCCAAATATATCTTAGCCTATTTTGTTTCCTATTTTTGAGGCAATCGTTTGCTGGTCTGCTGATTGCATAAAATATATTATTCCCAAATTTTATATTTCTTTCTATTTTAGGGATGATATCGCTGGAAAAAGTTCTCAAATGCTTAAATTAATAACTTTTATCATTTAAGATCATTCCAATTGTGGACTAGATATACTTTCACCTAGCATCGTATTATGTAAAATGATTATTTTGATTACTTTTTGCAGGTGGCTCATTCTTATATAAACACGTTTTCGGGAGCAGTGGTTATGGCAGCAAATTTTTAAGAAAGTTTGCCATTACGCAAAGAAGTGAATAGTGTTAAGATTTATAATATGAATGAAGAATTGAGTATTACAGTTAAGCGATCTCCAGATTTGATTCGGAAATGCAGCTTTCCTGAAAAAGAAAATTAATTGGAACGTAACTTTGATGAAATTAGTAAGAGTATAGGGTCACGAAGACAATTAATTTACTGATGCTGAAGTTTCCGATCAAACTTCTGAAGTACAAGGGTCATTCAACAAGTATTTAGCCTCACCGCCCGATGGCGCTGCTATTACAAAAGAGTTTTAACCATCATGCAGTACATTCTTTTAGTAGTTTCAGTCAATTCCCTTCATTAGTTTTGCTTTGATACCCTTTGGAAGCGAGCGTGTCAGTCGGTTGTACAAAAATGGAAAAAGAACAATTTCGTTCAGTGATTAGATTCTTGTTTTTGGAAGGAAAAACGCGCAGCGAAATCAAAGATCGCTTGGATGCTGTGTACGGTGACACTTAACCTTCGATGGCGACAGTCAAGAATTGGTTCAACGAGTTTGTTCGTGGCCGCATGTCGGTTTTTGATGAGCCACAAGGTGATGGCCACCGTTTTCTGGGATTCACAAGGAATGATCCACATCGATTACCTCGAGAAGGGTAAATCAATCACGGGGCGCTACTA
>OZ017739.1:222315042-222355042 GCA_963969285.1 Odontomyia ornata
AAGCGCGTTGCTCATCAATTGGTGTCCGTGGCGAAACATTGATGGAAGCGTGTAGAAATGACCGGTTTGCTTGATCGTGGTAGGCATGCCCGACTTTTTTATGGTGCGAGTGGTTGCGTGGTGATGGAGGACGCTGCGATAGACGGGTGACTTTGCATTATGAATGGGCAACGGGTTTGTCTTTCGACGGCTGTTCTAAAGCGTGAGAATTTACTCCGTGGGTGCTTGTTTAAGGTACGTTTAGCTCCACGTTTGATGTCTGCGGCTGAGGATGGACGGCGTTGTAGGCGAGTAAACATCATGCGTATCGCTTGTTGGAGAATGTCATTTGAGATGCAGGTTTCCGTGGCGGTGGATGTTATGAGCCATAGAAATTTACGTCGTGAGCGCTTGGTTAAATTTCCGTGTTGCTCGTCAAAGAGTATTTATGCTTACGTCTGGACGGCCTTATCGGTGAGTAGGACTGATTTGCGTCGCTTTTTGGAGGATCGTGATTGGGGTGCAGATTTGTTCGGCGGTGAATGCTGTTAGGCATGGAAATTGACGTCGGGGACGCGTGGCATATGCAAGTGACTTTGCTTGTTAAAAATGGGGTTTCGTGCGCATAGACTTGTCCACTGGTGGGAGTTCGAGGGTTTTGGAATCTACATTGTGGAACAGAAGTTACGTTACATTGTAAGGAGAATTTACTTTTTGGCTACGTTTTTTTTTATTGTTGTGGTGGCCGTGGACAGCGGGTAACGTGATGCGCGGCATTGTGATGTGTGATGTGTTTTCATAAACGTCCATTCAAAGATGCGCCTGTTCTAGTTTGCAGATTATTATTTACATTGATCGTTTTTGGTCTTTCATTGCTCGAGAACGTTGTTTCTTTATTATCAAACTCATTGCTGTCACATTTTATAGCTTTTTTTTATTTTGTGTCAATAGTACTTTAAGAATCGTCTACAATTTATTTTGTTCGGTTAGGCTACTATGCTGATTGCTCAAATCTATGGATGCAGTGAAAAAGATCTTAATGTTTGTTGTAATACGTTCTTGACATTTAGTCTAGTATTAAACTTTAGTTTACTTGTTGTAGCATTTTGTTTGTCTTCATCATCATCACTTATTTCTTAAAGCAGTTTCAATACTTCATTCTCTGATTTTAATATTATGTAGAAGTATGATATTATATTCATTCATTTTTCTTTACCATAGGATACTCATTGGTTTTGTTCAAACATTCTAATAATTTCTTCCAAGACGAGTTATTTTTTCAAATAAATGATCTTGTAGTGCATGAGATGGTGATAATTTGTTCGTACATCGTATGATTTGTATATGATTTTTCCCTTTTGATAAGTGCATGGTAAAGATTCTCAATTTTTTAGATCACTATGTTGACATGTATAGTATGTTTGGGCTATCTGTTCCCAATTTCAGATTATTTATGGATGTTGTATAGGAAAGATATTACGGTTTGTGGCTTCTGGAATGCTATTTTTTTATGGAGTTTATGTATGATGGATGTAGGAATCGTTAGAGTGATCTTAATAAGTGGGAATCTTTACGAATTTTCATTGATAATTTTTTGGTACGTACTGAAAGGATGAACAATATGGAAAAAAGTGGTAGGTGGTAGATCATTGACATTAAGGGTTTGTTGGTATTATGTTATTATTCTTTGTTTATGCCCATAATGCATGAAGAAATATGTTTTTGGTCCTATACAATGGCAATCTATGCATGCACTAGATTGAATAAATTTTTATATTTACTTTGAATTAGGTGTTGTTATAGTAGGTCTATATTAATTAGTTTAGGTAGTTTCATGAGTGTCAGTGTAATATAGAGTTAAAGTGTTATTTTATGCTTGTCTCATATTCTTCACAGCATGGTTTCTTGTATTGACAAATTATTTATATACGGAGTGGTCTAGTATGATTTTTTGACATTTCTGGATCTCTATAGCCATATCTGCATTAGGGACTTGATGTTTTGAGCATGAGAATTTTTAATTTGTTATCTCCTCAGGAAAATTCTGTGCTTGCATGATGCAATTTAGTTGATGCTTTTCGGATGCATATTATCGCGTTTAGTGCCTTCATGATTACATGAGAATTTACAAATTTCATACTTCGTATGCTTGTACTAAGTGTAAATTCACTGCTGCTATATTCATATACATCTTCAATATTTAAACATTAAGTAAAATACGTATTCACTACATTTTAAATATGCTAGATTTATCGTCATAGGGATTTTCGGGTATGCTCATTGACATATTCAAGTATTATTTTCACATAAATAAAATATGAATGAATGAATGATTATTACTTTGAGAAAGTGTTTGCCTGCTGATAATATGATGAACAGATGTACGTTTGAGTTGAATGAACTCATGGGGGATTTTTTGTCCATTGTTAGATATTTATGAATGGTAGAGTTAAGTGTTTGATATTTGGGAGTTTCAGATATTTCTAGTAGAAATTTTTTATCGAGGAATGCTTTTTTTTTGTTATATATAAATAAATTTTGGTACAATTTACAGCACATCTGATAAAAGGCTTGATATATTTATGAATTCTATAGCATATTGAACAATTTTCAAGTTTACTTAGCCTAGGTTTATTCAGCTGCACTATTTCTGCATTAGGACTATACAAATGTATAATAAGTCCTCTGACATCTTCTCTAATGTTTATTGTACAATTTATATAGCAAATTAATATCCTCGGCATATCATTGTAGCTTATGTCCCCTTCACTGTAGTGCAAACTGCTGATGTTTCGATTCCAATATCGTTTTAGTTGTATGTTCTGAGGAAAGCATGTTCCTTAATGAATTACTGATGAGGATTTTCCGATTCAAATTAAATATCAATTTTAAACTTTTTCAGTCTAATAGCACTGACCACTAGTTGGTTCTGGTCTTGTTTGGACTGTTTATATTACCCGGTGCTATGAATTATTACTTTGCCGTACTTACTCGAAACTGCAGGATTATATAATGTTTTATGAGAGTAAAAATATTTCTTGTCTATTGATCATATGAATGACAAATGCATATACCAGTGCCTGATGTCGTATTAGAGTTGGACCATTCTCCATTTGGTAGTGTATTCCATATTTATTAGATACTTTCTCACCCATATTACCATATTTAAGCATATAATTCTCGATGTGTATTCGGTGTTGAGGAAAAATGTCATGGTACTCTTCCATGAAGTATAGGATGACCATTGTAACAGATCTTATCGCGTTGAAAGTGTATTAACCTCGGACTTATTAGTTTTCTTGACGTTTTTTGAATGGATGGATTTAGGACCAATTTTTTGCTGAATTTTAGAAACCTCATAATAATCCGTAGAATAATATGTAGTCTAGTGATGGAAAAAACGACGTGCTACCTTTAAGTTAACTTATATTTATGTTCTAGTTTGTACAGTGCAGCTAAGATTAGAGTCTGTTTCTCAATATTAAACTTCAGTATTTTATAGACCAAAGAGATTATACTTGATTTCAAAGCCTTTCACAGTAGTATGTAGTTTACCAAGTCTCAATGTACAATATCCTAATGAATAATTCCTTTAAGTGAAATAAAACATTGTTTATAGCATTTGTAGTATTTTATTTCCTCACATGGAAAATTAGACCCCTACAAAGTACTGGTATTTCATAAAAAAGTCTAGAGTAGTTTATGTTTACAAATGATGTTTGAGTTGGAGTGAAGAAGTCATTGATATCCAGTTTAAGTACGCTTTTTTCTCTGCATCTTGCACAATATTGGTCATAGTGTTTGTAATGAGGTGGCCCTACACCACTGCCAGCTCGCACACATGCGCATCGCTGCCATATGGCTTTCGAGCCAACGTCAGCTTTGGATGACATTCCCATCCTACGTCAGTTTGAGTCGAGGAATGTCACCCAAAGCTGATGGCAGTTAGAGTCGGTGGAACTGTCAAAGAGGGAATGCACGTGCCATGATATTCGTGGGTCTTCGTACAAGTGGTGCATCGGTTGACGCAAATTTACATAAGCTGCGTTCTAGACGGAGATTTTATTTTATATGTGATTCGGTGCATACCATATTAATTTGGCATAGGAAATTTAAGACTATTGACGTGTGGTGCAGGAATTACAGGATTGAAGGTTGTAATGGCAAGCTAAGTGCCGACTCGCAACGAGGTAAGGAAGCCTCTTATAGCACCAACATTTCACTCAGAGGGAAATGTCATCAGGCAAATCATTTTAATTTTCAGAATTACCAAGACAAGGATCCAATTGGGACATTCCTCGACCGGCCAGTGGACACAACCCCGAAATCTAAATAATCCGGGCATGAGAACTGTTTTTAGTAAGTGAGATCATTTTGTAAACCAAAACAACGTATGTATCAATAGTAAGTTATAGCATGAGTAAAAGTAGAAATGCTTGAATATTTAAAAGAATTTCATAGTGATGATATCACAAATTTATTGAATGACGGACACGATAGTGTGCATGTTTCACTAAATGCTAACCTCACCCACTTGCAGCGTAATTGACCACAATCATTCAATGAAGTTTTGCAAAATGTTTGGAATGCAGTGCATAATGTGATAAAGCTTTTCTAGATGCACAAAAGGTACTAATTGAGGGAAACAATTTTCATGAAGGATTTCTTATAAAAGAAAATTGTCACGTTCGATTTATAAATTTACCACAACCTGATGGACCTCTGAAAGGATAATTTCCTGGAAATGATAATGTGGGTCAATTTGTTCAAGTGGAAGGGAATGTTGTATGATTAGGGCCAAGTAGACTACTTGAATTTAAACGAGAATACAAATGCATTCGATGCAAGGAAACATATACGATTGAAGCTGAATATAGTAAAAAGTATGTATTTGAAGCACTGAGTACGTCTCCGCTGAAATAATCTAGAGGTGCTAGCTGCTCCATTGACCGAAGTCTGAACAAAAGCAACGAAGAGGAAGTGTCCGTTAATCGGAAGTTAGAACGCGGTTATGTTGTGAAAACTTTCCATGAATATTTAGAATGCTGGCAAATAAAGCCATGATCGAAAAAAAAACTCGGAGAGTTGTTACAAATGACAAGGTATTCAGGGCCTGAAAATAAACACTGCGTCGAGCGAAAATTACTCTTTATATATGATCAACTGTTGAACACAGTTCAATGTCGCCACAAAGAATATGATGGTCTCCTAAAATATTTTCGGGCAATTGAGATTGATGGTTACCTGCGTGCTCTAGAATATGATTATGAATAAAATCGATCGTGACGTGATGATAGATGTTTTAGAAGGTATTGCACCGAAAACTATAGTCGGAGGCATTTTCGATAATTAGGCGGCCCCGAATGAAAACAACCCTAACTTCCATTACAATGAAGAACTTGCTGCGCGTTTGATTGCTCAAAATATATTACAGCCCGAGTCACGGTCAATGCTCACACCTGCAAGGAATCGCAGCTGGCGGTTTCATTGATATGTCTCCATTATTGTTTATGATCAAGAAGGCAGACAGCGATGAAGAGAAAAAAAACAAGAAGATGAAAAATCCCAACCGACTGATATAATAAAAAGTTAAGTTCGAACGATATTTCCAAAATATTATAACCCTGAAATTCGGTAAGTGATGTTGAACGTAATTTATTTTGTCTTAAACTTTACGACTATGACAAACTTTTAGCGACCATCCTACATCCTCCCAATTTGAAACATTCAAATGGCCTAAAGATGCTTTAATTATTAAATATTTGGCCACTAATTTCATCGATTTTATTAATTTATTAGCCAAACATGAAAGCAGTGTTGAATCTTTGTTAAAGACCAATCTTCCGTGCGTATTAAAATTTTATCTAGAAATATTTACTAGGCTTATAGAATAGTTTAAAAGTTCGAATTTATTTGGATTTAGACTCAAGTTTAATTTAGAAACAATTAAAAATAAACATATTCAAGCATTTCATGTTGCTCCCCGGGGATCACAGTAGAATATAACACACAAAGCATGTACTTACAAATAGTATAATAGAATACAAAACAAACGAACAATCATAGTCAATAACCATTAGTACTAAGAAATAAAACGAACAATCACAATAAATAACCAAGAATAATAAGAAATAATACAACCCAAGTTAGTAAATACCTCGTAACACAAATAATAATCAAAAGGAATAATACGAGCCTATTCCTAACTAACAAATAATAATAAAAAGCAATAATACGAACACTATTAATAACTGACCAACAATAATAAAAAGAAATAATACGAACACTATTAATACCTAACCAATAATACAAACAATAACAAGCAATGAAACGAAACCTGTTAATAGATAACAAATAATACAACTTATGATACTAAATAGGAAAGAAAATAAAACAGACTGATTTTAAATTAATTTATTATAAAGTAAGTTCTGGTCGTTGAATAGTCAGTATTGCTGAAAAAAAACGACCCCTGATATAATCAGACAATGGATTTTCTGATCTGACAGTATGTAGGAAACAAAATCTGACAGTATGTAGGAAACAAAAGCAGCCATGATAGAGGGGTGATTTAGTTTGTAATAACAAAAAAAAACAATCCTAGAAGGCAAAATCTCTTGAAATAGTGTATTCAATTTTCGCTGATAATTTTAAAAATACGATCTACTAAAATAAATTACAAAGAGGTTGCTGGCAATTAAAAGAGGCAAGATAACATTGTCACCATGAAACAAGTTATTGAACTCCATAATTTGTTTTTGTATTTGAGATATTTTAATTTTTCTTTCTGATTTCAACACGATACATGTAAACGTTTTGAGATATTTTAAAGCATATTTAACCCCCAAAATCCTTTCCCGATAGTAAATAAGCTCTTTATGTCTGAATTTAAAATAGACAAGCAAACAGCAAATTTGTTTATGGCTTAGAATGTACGGAAAACCGAAGGTAATCACTTTAAAAAAAAAAAAAACCTAAAATTTAAAAACAAAACAAAGAAGAAAGATAGTTTTTTGGTTTTTTAAAATTAAAGCTTAAAATAAGGAAAAGTAGACAAGTAAAATCAAGTCAGATAAGAAAAAGTATCTTAGATAAATATTTGCACGATTTGATTTACGTGGCAGATTTTTAATTACAGAAGTTTCTCGTTTTTTTAATCGAAGATAATAATGATTGTAATAGAAATCCTAATTTTATGGAATTAAAATTATTGAAAGTTAAAAGGATAATAAATAAGATGAATTGCTAATCAAAAAAACCACTTTCCTTTCCAGTGGGAAGGAGAGTGCATGGTAAGTATGCCGTCGCGAGGGTAGGGTTTTAAAAAAATCCACGGGTGGCCGGTTTCGCGTCACGTGCGGTACGTGGTACCTTAGTTTGTCTTGCTTTTTTTTCTTAGCGTAGAGTTCTTTGGGATTAAGTTAACGTCGTGTATTTTTCGGTACCGCGTCGGTGAAATTCGGGAATGCGAAACGGGAATTAGATTTTTGTAATTGACTGAAGGGATGAATGAATACGGAATAAAGTAAAGTAGGTTTCTTTTCGGTATGTTTGTGTTTTTGACAAGTTTGAAACGGGCATTTTATGGTGGCTGAAATACGTAATTGGGCGTAATCCATTTTAAGATCTGCGACCGAAATCCTCTCCGTTCTAGCTGGCCGACAAGCAGTCTCCGCGAAATGGATTACGGGTGCAAGAACTGGTTGACTGATTGATACCATTCGTTGGCATGACTCAGACTTCACGTCTAAAACCGATGAGAGGTCGGTTCCGACTTCGTTAACGAGTTCAGACTGAGAAATATCATTACATATTCCTTCACACAATCGGTAAGCAAATTGTTGTATTGCATAACAATGTTCAAAAAATCCATCAAGATGAAAAGCGTGAAGAGCTCGGGATGTTTAAGTATTAGTCTCTCGCCTCCAATAGGTATGTAGAAGAGTTCAAGAAGTCCAAGCTGATTCGTAGGGAATTCATCTACTCTATCGTTGAGATCAATGAGGTATTGGCGAAGTGAAGTCCATTGACTATTATCTAACGTTAACTGATTTTGTCCACTGCATCGGAAGATTATTTTCGCTTGAAATGTTAGCGGGTCAAATCCAAGTACTCGTATAACTTTGCTGTTGTGGAAACCTTCATCAAGATAGTATGTATAGTTCATTAAGAGGTTTTTCTCTCTCGATTCTTTTTTAGTTTCTTCTCGATTCTTGTTCACTTTTCTTGCTGAAGTAGTCTTATCAGCCTGGCTGGCCTTTGCATGCTTCTGACTAGCTGACGAATTTACTGGACCTGCTCTGATCATTTTAAATCACTGCTTCTAGTAGTAAAACTCAAGATGTTTATTTTTTACACCAGCATATATATTCACTTCTTTGAATTTATGGATGGAGGGGGAGTCAAGTTCGATATGTGTTGATAATTCTATTGCATAAGTAAACATGTTTAGCCCTTGGATGCTGTGATATTGCTTACTCTCATGATTTAAATTGAAAGATAAGAATATGCTATGGAGTTAAGACTTGAACCACCAACCTAACACGAGTAGGAGTCAGTAACAGGAAATGACACTTTGCTCCGTATTTTCTATAGAATTTTTCGGAGTTCTGCTGGGCTACAATAGATTGCTTACAGGCTAATTAGCTGTCTTTTTATCTGTAAAACCATCTATTTAGCTGTCGCTTTTGCTGATGAGCTGCCTATTTTATGTATAATGCTGTTTATCTAGCTGTCTTTTTAGCTGATGCCCTATCTCTTTAGCTGATATGCTATCTCTTAAGCTGTCTATGTAGCTGTATTTAGTTGATAAGTTGAGCATTTGACCCTACGTGCTATCTTTCATTCGCTAAATTTATTTGTTGCTTGGGAAGTATCTATTTATAAAGAAATTTTATCGCTTTCCAGACAGTGACAGTCAGCATTTTTACACCTAACTTTAAATGTTATATGCTCGTCACAATTGACTTTAAGCCTACTGATTACCAAGACTGCATCGTCATCATGCTCCAAGTTATTTGTAGGCATACATGGCTCAGACAAGAATATTCACGTCTAGGTTGCTGTTTTGGTAAACAAATCTTGATTAAGAGGAAGCCATTGTTAGTCGGTCGAGAGTTAATTGATCGTATTTCATGGTGATATATTCTTCATGAAATTTAGTCAATACACCATCAGTATGTTATGACCGGAATGATTTTTGCCCTATCATTGAACAATTGAGTAAAATTATGGTGCCTCCAACTGACTAAAAATCTCTTATTCATCCATTTTCAGAAGAGTTTTAAATGGTTTCGATGACTTAGGCTGCATCATTACTCGCAACCTGTAAAATGATGAAAAACATCACGGACAAATGTCTATAGATATGAACATTATTAAAGCTATGAAGTGTCGATGTGTTAGTATCATATGATCGACTGGTCTCTTTATCATGCAAAGAAGGTTATCCACAATCACCAATTAGTTGAGCCGTCAGCTAGGGTCAATAGTGGTCTGTTCTGTAGCTGAACAATGATCAAGTTCACACCAATACATTTTCTCTTTCTCTTCTTCCTCCGCACAGCTCCAGAACATCGTAGCCTATAGATGTCTGCGTAGAGCTCCCATCGGCCTAACCAACTCTGCATGAAGATTTTCCCATCATTAAAGCCCAAAAGAATAATAAAGCGCCGGGCATTGATTAGATTCCAGTGGAGATCATCAAATATGGTGGCAGTAGTATTCATCAAGGTATTCACAAAGTCATCCAGTACATTTGGCAACAAGAACATATGTCAAGAAAGTGGAGCCAATCAATTATATTCCCTATCCACACAAAAGGTGACAAGCTACAGTGCGAAAATTATAGAGGTAGATCACTACTTTGTACGGCGTACAAAATATTTTCCAAAATCTCAGAAAATAAAATCGGATTATACGCCAACAGTATTATTGGGGAGTATAAAGGTGGTTTTAGGGCAGGTGGATCAACAACAGAACAATTGTTCACAGTCATGCAGGTACTTTAAAAATGCTGGGAGTTCAACATAGACGTACACCAAATTTTCGTTGACTTCAAGCAAGCATACGACAGTATTGATTGTAATGTACTGTACCAAATAATGCTTGGTTTTGGCATCCCAGCCAAATTAGTCCGTCTTACCAAAATGACAATGACGTCGACAACCTCTCAAGTCCGCATCAATAACCAACTCACCCACGCCTTTGACACAAATATCGGACTAAAGCAGGGAGATGCCTTGGTCCCATTGCTATTCAATTTGGCTCTGGAGTACGTTATACGGAAGCTACCCGTCGATACTCGAGGTATGTTACTATACAAGCCGAGCCAGGTAGTGGCCTATGTGGACGACATCAACATTCTGTCACGGTCACTAACAATTGCCAAAGAACTCTTCCTGAAACTCGACAGCGAAGCAAAACTAGTAGGGCTACAAGTCAACGAAAACAAAACAAAGCTTATGACGCAGTCGAGGAAAAATACCCCAAATATCACACTTGGCGAATACAGTATCAAAAATGTTAGTGAATTTGTGTATTTAGGCGCCGAAATAACGAAAACGGGCAATGAAAGGAATGAAATACGCCGAAGATTACAGCTGGCAAATAAAATATTTTATTCACTATTGACGATCTTGAAGACCAGCTGCATACACAGAAGAACAAAGCTCCATGTATACAAATCTGTGATAAGATCAGTGTTATGCTATGGGTGTGAAACATGGACCCTAACTCAAGCATCCGCAAATATATTGAACGCCTTTGGACGACGGGTCCAGAGGCGAATAATCGGAGCGAAGCTAGACGGGGATCAATGGTGAATTCGATACAACCATGTATGAAATTTTCGACGAACTGGAGGTCTCAGGGATTGTAAGACTGCGGAAGCTGCAATGGGCTGGACACATGAATCGTATGGATGAACAACGAATACCCAAGAAGGTATTCGTTGGGAGAACTAAAGGCCGGTGGCCAGTGGGAAACCGAGGAAACGCTGGTCTGACTCGGTCGACGAAGACAGTTTATCGCTGTGTTGTGAGCGAGCTTTTGTGGTCGGAGAGGTCATGCTATAGACGCGTGTTTCCAGAAGAAGAGATGGGAAGCCAGACAACAGGGAAACGAGATGCAGTCGGGTCGAAAATCCCCGACTCGACTCCAATAGAAACGTTGCAACAAAGGAGCCAAATTGGTGGTGGCAGGGCCGAATATAGGGTAACCCATAAAGGTACTGAAGGGCAAAACACGATCAGTAATAGTTATGAAAAATCAAGCCTTGTTACAGCTTCTCTACCATTAGATATTGGGAAGCAGGGTGAAACAAAATTTACTATTGATACAGGTGCAGAGGTGAGCATAATTACTAAATCAGCAATACAGGATACATGCCCGATAGATTCTAGTCATAAGCTTACTTTAGTGAGTCCGTTTGGGGAAGGAGAAACCCTTGGTACTACGCAGGGCAATTTGAACTCCCTACGGGACTTCCTTGTACTTTTCAAGTAGTTGAAAAAATTCAGGGGACGTTCAACGATGGTTTACTGGGGAATGACTTCCTGGCAAAGAATTGTAATATAGAAGGTCCCGCACAAGCGCTAGTGTTTCCTCGCACGGAAGCGAATAGCACTGAGTTCAGGGTCCCTCTGGAGTCCCAGGGGGGTGCAGTCAGATCGGCTCAGTTTTCGGTTAAGGCGTCGAATGGCACTGACGCGTTGTCTATAGGAGTAACGCGAAGCGTGGCGTCATTATCAAGCCAACCTGACGATGTGAGCTGCAACTCTGACGAAGGGCCAAGCATCAGCCAAATTGGTTCCAATGGAACTTATCAAGTCAATTTCAAGGAGGCTATCAAACTGTTGCCGCGGACACAACATCTAGTGGGGGTTCCGATCCGGTTGGGGCAGGAAATGCTTAGTACCGCAAGCTCGATAGCGGATGGCGTTTTTCTAGCTAATGCTCTTCTAAGTCCGGAGAGTCCTGTAATAGGCATACTGAATTCGAGTGAGTCACCGGTCAAACTTGAACGGATTGATTTAGAACTCGAGAGATTAGATGAATATTTGGTGGATAATCTAGAGACTAACAATAAGGAGGAGCAGCCCCAGCAAACCTCCTGCATGAATTTCCCCGTGAAACATATGGGAAGTATATCAGCAACAACAGAAGGGTCACAATTGATAAGTAATGGGCGATCAGGAAACAATCCTGGACTAATGAATCAGGACCCGCCTATCGACATTATACGCAATGCATTACTAAAGCAAGAGCTTACGCTGTATGAGCATATTAATTCCGAGGAGAAGGCTGCTATTACCCAGCTGTGTCAGAAGTTTAGTGACGTTTTCTTCCTGCCAGGGGATAAGTTAAGTTACACGGAGGCTATCACACATGAGATTCCGTTGGTGACAGACCAAGCACCCATAAATCAAAAAATGTACCGTTTGAGTCAGCCCCAAAAGGACATTATTAACGAGCAGCTCAAGGTGATGTTAGACAATGACATTGTCCAGCCAAGCAAAAGCCCATGGAACTCCCCCCTCTTCGTTGTGCCCAAGAAGGCTGGAGCCGATGGAGCAAAGAAATGGAGAGTGGTCGTTGACTTCAGGAAACTGAATGAGAAGACAATAGGTGACGCTTTCCCATTACCCCGTATTGAGGATATTCTGGACCAGCTAGGGCATTCACGGTATTTTAGTACGTTAGATTTGGCCAGCGGATATCACCAGGTCTTGGTAGATCCAAAGGATCGGCCGAAAACTGCTTTAAGCACCAATTATGGGCACTATGAGTTCAAACGGATGCCTTTTGGTTTGAAGGGGGCACCTGCTACTTTTCAGAGGCTAATGAATTACATATTGACAGGTCTACAAGGTTTTGACTGTTTTGTGTATTTGGATGACATAGTGGTTTATGGGAAAAACTTGGGAGATCACATCGATAAACTACGGAAAATTTTTGTCCGACTGAGAATGAATAATCTAAAGCTTCAACCGGAGAAATGCCAGTTTTTACGACCAGAAGTGGTATATCTGGGACACATTTGCTCTCAAACGGGTGCGCGGCCAGATCCGAGTAAGACTAGTTTCCCGTTCCCACAACTGTGCGTAGGTTACAGTCCTTTTTAGGTTTAGTTAATTATTATCGGAAGTTTATCCCTAATTTCTCGAAAATAGCCAAACCCCTTACGAATTTGTTGCGAAAGGATGTTCGTTTTACATGGACAGATAAGTGTATGGAGGCATTTCAGCTCCTAAAGAATTCGTTGGTAGAACCACCATTGCTGGCGTATCCTGATTTTACCAAGCCGTTTAATCTTACCACTGATGCAAGTAACGAGGCCCTTTGGGCTGTTTTATCCCAAGGGGAAATTGGCAAGGACCGCCCCATAGCCTATGCAAGTCGAACCCTGAACAAGGCGGAGCGGAATTACTCCACAATAGAGAAGGAACTACTTGCGATAGTTTGGGCCGCCAAAAATTTCAGGTGTTATTTGCAGGGCAGACGTTTTACCATCTACACGGATCATAAACCTTTAAAGGGTGTATTTAACGTAAAAGATCCCACTACTCGGTTGGTAAGGTTTCGCCATAAGTTATCGGAATTCGATTACCACATTGAGTATAAGCCGGGCAAGTACAATACCAATGCTGATGCCTTGAGTAGGATTCCCCAGGACCCTGCCGACGAGGCAAGTAATAAATATCAGTGTAATGTCCTCACTCGGGCACAGAAGCAGTGGAAACTACTTGATCAAGATCTAGAAGGTTCCTCGGCAGAGCCGTTGCAAGGTCAGACCAGTGGTGGTAATCCAACTGATGATACGGATGTATTGATTGAGGTCGGGCCTCCAGAAACCGCGCGTGTGCAGCAGCAGTTAACTGAGTCATCCCTGAAAGACCTTGTCGCAGATCCGGTATCAGGAGGATCACAAGGGCTCGATGGTAAACATGCGACCAGTAGTGAGGATAACATTAAGGTTATATCCTCCCCGACACAGCAGGAGATCCTGACCCTCACTACCCCGGAAGAGGTGAGGGGTGTTTTATTGGAATATCACGATTCCCCTTTTGGAAGTCATCAGGGGGTCGCGAAAACCTACAGGAAGATCCGCAAGAAATATAAATGGAAGAATATGCTTTCAGACATCAAAAAATATGTTAGGGCATGCAAGAAGTGTCAAGTTATGAAGGCCTGCCTTCAACATCGCATGCCGATGGTTATTACTGATATAGCGGAGAGGCCATTTGATAAAGTATATCTGGATATCGTGGGGCCTCTCATTGAGACAACTTCCGGGAATAAATACATTTTGACCTTTCAGGACAATTTGACGAAATTTGTAGATTGGTACGCTTTACCGAACGCTGAGGCCGAGACAATAGCTAAAGTGTTTTTTAATGAGATCATTGCTAGGTATAGAATACCTAAGCAGCTAGTTACTGATCAGGGGGCTAATTTTGTGCGGAAACTATTCAAGCAAATATGTAAGTTATTAAATATAAAGAAAATTCAAACTACCGCCAACCACCCACAATCCAATGGAGCCTTGGAGCGAGCCCAGAGACCCCTGGTAGAATATTTGAGATCTATGGTGGATGACAATCCGCAGGTTTGGGATCAGTTTTTACGTACGGCCGCGTTCGTGTACAATACCAGTGAGCATGATAGCACGAAACTCACTCCTATGGATTGTCTCTATGGATTCACAGCGGACGTTCCGTCGAACCTAAAGAGGGAGCCAACCCCTCTCTATGACCATGAGAACTATTATCTATTATTAAAGCACAAATTACAAAAAATGTACACCTTGGCACGTAAGAATATACTAGAGAGTAAGTTAAAATGCAAGGCTCATTATGATAACAACGTCAGACCAGTTACTTTCCATATAGGGGATAAGGTGTTGTTAAAAAATGAGAATCGTAAGCACAAGCTTGCGCAGGTATGGGTTGGCCCATATGAGGTCAAAGCCATTACTTCCCCCGTAAATACTACGATTGCGATAAAGAAAAAACAGGTCAATGTTCATAACAACCGGCTTAAGCCGTACTATGAATAAATTGTCCTAATTTCTCCCTTTTTTCTTTTGTTTTTTTTTTGTATTTCTAGTAATGGATATCAGCATCGTTATCCTAGTCTTGCTCAGCGTTGGCGTTTTGGCAATCCCGAACGAGGATCTGAAACCATATTCACTGGAGAGCATAGCAAACACGGGAATACTATTTGAGAATGTAGGTGGTCTGTTGAGCTATCACAGCACCTGGAATATCGTGATGGAGTTAAATCTAGGGGAAATTCAGGATCAAATAGACGTAGCCGAACGAGCCGAACACCTGATTAAGATGCTCTGTGCAGGTAAGGGCTTGGGATGTGCGGAGCAGTTAAGGCACGTCCATAGCCTAGTGGAAAATCTTAAGATTCGCTCTCAAGCTTTGTTTGAGTCACTGATGCCTAAAAGGGTTAAAAGATCATTTATTGATGGAGTCGGGAGAGCATTATATTCGTTATTTGGCACCATGGATGACGAGAATGAAAAAGAGCTGTACAGTAGGTTAGACAATCTGGAGGACAAGGAAAGGGAATTAGTTAAATTGGAAAAGCAAAGGATTAGTATTGTAAATATATCCTTGGAGGAAATCCATAAACCGCTATCAGATGTGATTAACAGGCAAACAGAACTCGGTTTACAGATGAAAGATATCTCTCTAATGTCGGATAAATTGCAAGCAGCAGAACGGAGGAATGTAGTTCTAACATCTTTGTTAGCGCAGCTTATGGAAATCGAAACGCGTCAACGCACCATAATCGACATTGCTGTAGCAGTTCAAAGCAACAGAATTCATCCCTTACTAATTTCTAGTAAAAGATTGCAAGAAATTTATGTTAAACCGGGAAATAGATGTCCTGAATTCTGTGAAGAAATCCTTGCACAGACGGCGGAACTACAGTATTTCAGACGGAAGACCAAACTAGTGGTGATAATAACGCTTCCTCTTTTCCAGCTACCCTTGATGAAGCTATATCAAATACACCTATTCCCCATCAAAACTAACAGGACCCTATTCTTGTTACCCTCCGTGGAATTCTCGTTTATAGCGGGGGACGTCACAACTCAACAGTTTTTACTTCTGACTGATAATTCAGGTCATAAGAAAATTAAACATCCACAACCTGGTGACCTATATGTGGCCCCATTATCTACGCCAATTATTCAATCCCCACCTTCAGTAAATGAAATAATATCACTTTTACATAACCCACTCAATCTGAAGATAGAGCTACCTCTACGAGTGAGCACATCAATAACTGATTCCCTCATTAAGCTAAGCAAACCTAACAGTTGGATATATTTTCTACCGCATGAAACACCCATCCATATCCGCTGCGATGCTAGCATCACGACACACAAACTAATTGGTCAAGGAATTTTAACTCTCCATCTCCCCTGCACAATTCAGATCAACGAAATGACCATACATTATGAAGCCAAAAGTACTCACCCGTTCGATATAGTTCAACCGCAGTATTTCCCCGAAGTAGACCCGAGGATTTTAGAACGAGACGTTGCTGATCTTAGGCGTAACCACAGCATGCCACAAATGAAGATTGTAACAGCCAAAAACGGAGGCATTCATTTCGCAGCCAGCACGCACGCCCTCAATGAAATCTATTCGCACCTCGAGCGGATCAAATTTGAGGAGACTGCCAGAAGGCATGCGCATCTATCCACGGCCTCGGCCAGCCTGGCGGTGATCTCAGTGTTCATTGTCGGGACATATTTTGTGATCAGGCTCATTAAGGGGCGTTGTCGGACGAAAGCAAACAATTGAAGTTCTACGGAGGTGTCGAACCCTGGTATTGCTTTGGAAATCCATACTGGGGAGACGATTCGGCGGGTTTCACCAGTTTCGCTAGCAACTGATAACTCACACTCCGTCGTCCACAAGGAGCAACTTGTAACCACGCTTATTCAAAAAGCACAGGCACCCAAAACCCCAAGTGTTAGCCAATCCCAAATCCCCACGCATTATCCCGCCCGTTCCTTTCAACTAGTCTAGTTACACCAAAAAAATAAAAAAAAATAACGAATAAGAGACTAATAAAAAAAAGGAAAAAAAAAAATAAAACAAGAAGCAAAAACAACATAAAGCAAAGAAAAATGAACAATCCATTTTATTCAACGCATGCTATAACCGGCTAAAAACTACTAACCAAATAACAACATGCATTCATTTCCCTCGCACCTCGCACACTAAATGCATGAAGCCATAATTCATTAGCAGCGAAGCTAGTCCCACACAGAAGATACGACCGACCAGCAATTGGTATCGATCGTACCCATATCTTTAAGCTCCGTATTAATCAACCGGGCTACGGTTTCTTGCGGCAACTCGTCAGATTCAATTTGCACGTATGCGCTGAAAAAACAAACCACATTATTCACTGTTATCAAGCTTAAGTGAGCACGCAAACTTTCAGACCGAAGTTTAGTTGCTAGAAGAGCGAACATACCCGACACAATTCCCCATTTCGATAAAAGCTTCTCTCTTGGCTGAAACAATCCGAAAGATAACCAAGTGACCAGCGTTGACCTCGGCGCAGGCGTACGAATGTGGGTAAACGAAATACCTCTAAGCCCGACCTACCTACCTTTCATATGTTAAATACACACACATACCTTTCCAATTAAAACTAATTTGTAACCTCCCACCTACTAACGAATATCCACAAATATATATTGGCACATTAGTTAAAATGGTGGAGATATTAAGAAAATTAGATATAGATGTAATGGATGTTTAAGCATGTTAAATAGATTATTCATTTTAAAGGTGTTATAGAAAAATCTCCGTAATGTAATAGTAAGAAATACATGAACAAAAGAAAATATAAACATACAAAGATAAAATGAAGAAACAGAGTGTGTCGTTAAAGTAAAAATGTACATATACATATTGGTATGAGGATAGTAATAACCAAATATTAAATTAAAAGTAAATGCCAAACTTAAGTAGGAATAAATAAAAAGCCAAAAGCAGCACAATGTAAAGTAAAATAAGAAAATAAAAAGTGCCATTGCACCTGCACCCTTTGCACCAAATCCCAACTAACGCTGACTGGTCATAATTTGCTAACACCTGTACTACATACTAATCACACAGAAGCAGGTAAACCAGTAACGTAAACCTTTGATAAAAAGAAAAATTGGCATTGAATATGGATGTTAAAACAAAATGTAAAGTATTATTAAGTAAAGTCGATTAAAAGCCAAATTGAATTCCGGCATCCTTCAAATGTAAAGAATAATTTTATAGTCAATGATATTCAGTACACTCTTCAGCATTATAGCAAAACAAAACATTAATTTATATTCCCGTAACTGTGATGATTACATCAAACGCAACATTATTCTATTATTGTATAGTATCAAATGTAAAATTAACTTATAAATTCATGTTTGTATAAATTGAAACAAGGAATATTAACTATATCGAATCAAACAAATCATCAGTGCATAATTGCATAGATTAACTTGTCAAGATAGGGTCAAGCAAGAAAAAAAAAAAAAACATTAGTGGATAATTACGCAGATAATTAATGACTAAACAAAATAAATCATTTCCACAATATTATAGAATCAAATCGAATATGAACTAATTAATTTGGAAATTTCAACGAATTACTTGTAGTAACGAAATTAACTGATAGAATTACGTTAGCAAATAGTAAATAAATTACGCGCAAACCGGCAGCGGAACAACGATCAACAGTAATCAGCAAGAAGTACAGCGGATAACAGCACACAGTAAGAGCGCAAAATATAATTATAACCGACCTGCATAAAAGGGAATATAAAGAAAATCAGCTAACAACCCAAATGTACGACAAAACAAAGGCTAGAAGAATCAATTAGAGATATGTTTGGTTAATCCGGATAATCGTAGTAGAGCCACGATTTATTGTACTCTCCAAGTAAAATAAATCCAATTTTCAACCGCCGGAAGAAATGTTGTGAGCGAGTAAATACTGCCTACGTATTTACGAAGCGAGCGAGCACTGTCTGTATACTCGCGCTTCACCAATCAACTTTTAAAAGCATGCACATAGGCCACTATCACCGAAGCATATACTTGTCGTTTAATGAGCGAGCAAAAGCTCGAGCAAATATCAATACACAATTCGCTTCACACGAATGATCACCACGTAGACGACATGCTTCGGGTGTACTCCCAGCTGAAGGGAAAATTGAAAGTTCAGGCGAAACCGTTCTCTCGCTCAATTTCCCCAGTTTCACATATTCGTAAGCGAAACGGAGCGGGGAGGAAAAGTGCTTCGTGGAACGAGAACGCACGTGTTCGGCTATTCAGCACTTTTTGCGAGAATCGAGGCTAAAAGCTTACGAGAGAACGGTATTTAAAGTTCTTGGGCAAACATTAGGGAGTCAGTCATGATACGTGCTGCGACAGTAAAACACGGTACAAGTTCCGGTTTTTAACACGATTTCCACTTACGTCAATCAACGAATTACTTATGGTGAGGTGTTGGCTCTTAGCACCGTGTTCCTCCAAGGCTTTTAGCGTGTAAGCGCTGTGTGGCCACCATAAGTAATATAATTTTTCCTTCTTGCAGGCAACCCGAAGAGGTGGACAACCAGCAGCCGCAGTGGCCCCTTCAGGACGGCGTGAAAAGTGCCCTTCAACACCTGGTGGACCGTCATCGCGACCCAAGCTCGCCAGTACCTGCGTGCCGCTCTACCCGCTAGCCTCCAGGATAATTAAGGACCTCGGGCCAGCAAACCACCCCCGTCAGGCACCCGTTAGGTCCCTAGATCAGGTGCTTCAGGCAGAGCCCCGAGCTGGTCCCCGACCCATATCGAAAGAGGGGTACCTCAGGAGGTTGAAGGCTCCCTTGAGCACCACCGACCATCCCCCCAAGCAACAACATCAGCGCGGAGGGCAGCGGGAACGCAAGAGGCGGGAGTTGGACGAGCTGAGGCGGCTAGCTCGCTTGTCAGTCACACCCACTGAGCGGGCTTACTTCCGACGGAAAGCGAAGGAACTGCGCCGGGGAATACAGAAGGAGATCCAGGCACGTCATCGGACCAAGGCACCTGGAAGCGACTCAACTTGCTTTAGTAAAACCTGTAGTAGGACTTGCTGAAGAAATAAAGTAGAAAAAAGAAACGCAACATTTGGTGTTTTTGTTACAATTTTTCAGAGGGGTCTTCAGCTTCAAGAGTAATTCAGGTGCGAAGGTGAGTGTTTCTAAAAGGTAACACACTAGGGTTCCCCGGAAGTGGCCGGCAGAACCCCAGGTTGGAGACGAAGAATATAACAGCTGCTCGGATTTCGGATTTGGATGACGTGATCAACGGGTCGTGACAGTTGGAGGTACTGCTTGCCGGAAGCGAAGGCCCAAAAGGGGCTGTAGTCCTACGAAGAAGAAGGCCCTACCAATGGTTTGCATGAAGTAGGGATTTATTCAACAAGTTTGTGCTTTACAAAATGATTCAAATGGCTGATCAAGGGGATCATACGATTTTGACCATTTTGGATGAGTTCATAAGTGTAGCAGCATGATTTCAATGCAGCAGAACATTATAGTGGGCGGTAAGAGTCTCAAGAATTGTTCATTTCAAAAATACTGACGGACCGCAAGTCTTATGAAGACATGAAAAGACAGGAAAAATGAGCTCGAATCACTGTAGAAACGGATTCCTATATATTAGATCGACAGGAGTCAGGAGAAAAACTAATGCAAATGAAAAAAGAAGGGTGTATTGACTCAATTTTAGGAAGAATATATCACCATGAAATACGATCAATTAACTCTCGAGCAACTAACAATGGCTACCTTCTAATCAAGATTTGTTTACCAAAACAGCAACCTAGACGTGAATATTCTTGTCTGAGCCATGTATGCCTACAAATAACTTGGAGCATGATGACGATGCAGTCTTGGTAATCAGTAGGCTTAAAGTCAATTGTGACGAGCATATAACATTTAAAGTTAGGTGTAAAAATGCTGACTGTCACTGTCTGGAAAGCGATAAAATTTCTTTATAAATAGATACTTCCCAAGCAACAAATAAATTTAGCGAATGAAAGATAGCACGTAGGGTCAAATGCTCAACTTATCAACTAAATACAGCTACATAGACAGCTTAAGAGATAGCATATCAGCTAAAGAGATAGGGCATCAGCTAAAAAGACAGCTAGATAAACAGCATTATACATAAAATAGGCAGCTCATCAGCAAAAGCGACAGCTAAATAGATGGTTTTACAGATAAAAAGACAGCTAATTAGCCTGTAAGCAATCTATTGTAGCCCAGCAGAACTCCGAAAAATTCTATAGAAAATACGGAGCAAAGTGTCATTTCCTGTTACTGACTCCTACTCGTGTTAGGTTGGTGGTTCAAGTCTTAACTCCATAGCATATTCTTATCTTTCAATTTAAATCATGAGAGTAAGCAATATCACAGCATCCAAGGGCTAAACATGTTTACTTATGCAATAGAATTATCAACATATATTGAACTTGACTATATGCTGGTGTAAAAAATAAACATCTTTAGTTTTACTACTAGAAGCAGTGATTTAAAATGATCGGAGCAGGTCCAGTAATTTTGTCAGCTAGTCAGAAGCATGCAAAGGCCAGCCAGACTGATAAGACTGCTTCAGCAAGAAAAGTGAACAAGAAAGAGAAGAAACTAAAAAAGAATCGAGAGAGAAAAACCTCTTAATGAACTATACATACTATCTTGATGAAGGTTTCCACAACAGCAAAGTTATACTTGGGTTTGACCCGCTAACATTTCAAGCGAAAACAATCTTCCGATGAAGTGGGCAAAATCAGTTGGAGTTAGATAATAGTCAATGGACTTCACTTCACCAATACCTCATTGATCTCAACGATAGAATAGATGAATTCCCTACAAATCAGCTTGGACTTCTTGAACTCTTCTACATGCCTATTGGAGGCGAGAGACTAGTACTTAAACATCCCGAGTTCTTCACGCTTTTCATCTTGATGGATTTTTTCAACATTGTTATGCAATACGACAATTTGCTTACCGATTGTATGAAGGAATACTATGACCAATATTGTGTAAGATGCAGAGAAAAAAGCGTACTTAAACTGGATATCAATGACCTCTTCACTCCAACTCAAACATAATTTGTAAACATAAACTACTCTAGACTTTTTTATGAAATACCAGTACTTTGTAGGGATCTAATTTTCCATGTGATGAAATAAAATGCTACGAATGCTATAAACAATGTTTTATTTCACTAAAAGGAATTATTCATTAGGAGATTGTACATTGAGACTTGGTAAACAACATACCACTGTGAAAGGCTTTGAAATCAAGTATAATCTCTTTGGTCTACAAAATACTGAAGTTTAATATTGAGAAACAGACTCTAATCTTAGCTGCACTGTACAAACTAGAACATAAATATAAGTTAACTAAAATTTAGCACGTCGATTTTTCTATCACTAGACTACACTAGACTGATAATATGGGTGAGAAAGTATCTAATAAACATGGAATAAGCTACCAAATATGTGAATGGTCCAACTCTAATACGACATCAAGCACTGATACATGCATTTGTCATTCATATGATCAAGAGACAAGAAATATTTTTACTCTCATAAAACATTATATAATCCTGCAGTCTCGAGGATATTGAATTGCTATATAAATTGTACAATAAACATTAATAAAGATGTCAGAAGGCTTGTTATACATTTGTATGGTCCTAATGCAGAAATAGTGCAGCTGAATAAACCTAGGCTAAGTAAACTTGAAAATTGTTCAATATGCTATAGAATTCATAAATATATCAAGCCTTTTATCAGATGTGCTGTAAATTGTACCAAAATTTATTTATATATAACAAAAAAAGCATTCCTCAATAAAAAATTTCTATTAGAAAGAAACACAGTCTTTTTATTTTAACAACTATTCTACCACTGCTGAAGTAAACAAATACCTCAAACAACAAAACAAAATGACCTATACATTCCTATCATATCTGAAACTCCCAAATATCAAACACTTAACTCCACCATTCATAAATATCTAACAATGGACAAAAAATCCCCCATGAGTTCAATTTACTCAAAAGTGCATCTGTTCATCATATTACCAGCAGGCAAACACTTACTCAAAGTAATAATCATTCATTCATTCATATTTTATTTATGTGAAAATAATACTTGAATATGTCAATGAGCATACCCGAAAATCCCTGTGACGATAAATCTAACATGTTTAAAATGTAGTAAATACGTATTTTACTTAATGCTCAAATATTGAAGATGTATATGAATATAGCAGCAGTGAATTTACGCTTAATACAAGCATACGAAGTATGAAATTTGTAAATTCTCATGTAATCATGAAGGCACTAAAAGCGATAGTATGCATCCTAAGGAGATAACAAATTAAAAATTCTCATGCTCAAAACATCAAGTCCCTAATGCAGATATGGCTATAGAGATCCGGAAATATCAAAAAATCATACTAGACCAATCCGTATATAAATAATTTGTCAATACTAGAAACCATGATGTGAAGAATATGAGACAAGCATAAAATAACACTTTTACTCTATATTACACTGACACTCATGAAACTACCTAAACTAATTAATATAGACCTACAATAACAACAGCTAATTCAAAGTAAATATAAAAATTTATTCAATGTAGTGCATGCATATAATGCCATCGTATAGGACCAAAAAAATATTTCTTCATGCATTATGGGCATAAACAAAGAATAATAACATAATACCAACAAACCCTTAATGTCAATGATCTACCACCTACCACTTTTTTCTATATTGTTCATCCTTTCAGTACGTACCAAAAAATTATCAATGAAAATTCGTAAAGATTCCCACTTATTAAGATCACTCTAACGATTCCTACATCCATCATACATAAACTCCATAAAAAAATAGCATTCCAGAAGCCACAAACCGTAATATCTTTCCTATACAACATCCATAAATAATCTGAAATTGGGAACAAATAGCCCAAACATACTATACATGTCAACATAGTGATCTAAAAAATTGAGAATCTTTACCATGCACTTATGAACAGGGAAAAATCATATACAAATCATACGATGTACGAACAAATTATCACCATCTCATGCACTACAAGATCATTTATTTGAAAAAATAACTCTTCTTGGAAGAAATTTTTAGAATGTTTGAACAAAACCAACGATCATCTTATAGTAAAGAAAAAAATGAATGAATATTTTATCATACTTCTACATAATATTAAAATCAGAGAATGAAGTATAGAAACTGCTTTAAGAAATAAATGGTGATGATGTTATAAACTCCCTACCAGGTTTCCTGCCGGCCTCTTCCTGGGCCCCACGGTACCAGTTTCCCCTGCAATCACCAGGCACCTGGAAAGGGACTAAATGGACTAAATTGACTTTCTTGGAATTAATTAACAAGAGTTGCTTAGTGATCATTCTTTTTTTTTTGTCTTTTTTCTTCAGTTGATTCTCGGCATGTAACCGCAATATCGTCCGTGGTTGGAGGATGGGAACGTGCCGCAGTGTGATGCCGGGTCGTGATCTCTTGACGAATCCCTCGGTGCACTTCCCGTGCTTGACGGTGTAAGAAGGTCCACTCCGTGGGTGTGATGGTCAAGCGGGCTAACCACCTCAGCTCGTGCTGTTGACGCTCCTGCCAGCCTCCTCGTGAACGCCTCTGTTTGGTGGTGTTGTCGGTGGTGTCCAGGGGCGCCTTCAAGCTCCGCAAATATTCGTCCTTGCGAATGGGTCGGGGACCGGCTCGGGGCTCTTCCTTGAGCACCTGCTCCAAACTCCGAGTGGGAGCCTGCTGTGGACGGATTGATTTTCCTAGCTGTCTGGTACCACTGGCCGACAGGGGATAGAGTGGCACGCAGACGCTGTTAATCCTTACTGCCGGAGTCCTTGTGCTGCTCGCTGCTGCGTCGGCTGCTTTGCCACGGTGTCGTTCCTGGGACGCCTGGAATGGGAGGGAAGATTAGCAATGGTGGCCAGCAGCGGTTACGCTATTAAGCCTGGAGAAACACGGCTAGTAATGCCAACACCTCACCAGTTGCTTGTTACTTCCAAGTATGTATTTAGATTCTCCGTTATGCGCGTCGTTGCACATTCGGCTTCCAACTGGTTTTCCCACCTCGCTCAAGAACTTTAAATATTGTTCTTTCGTGAGCTTTCAGCCTAAATTCTCTTAAAATTTGCTGAGTAGCCAAACACGTGCGCTCTCGTTCCACGAACGTTTTTCCTCCCCACTCCGTCTCGCTTGCTCGTCTGGTGAATATGCGTAACTGGGGAAATTGAGCGAAAGAGTGTTTTTCGCTTAAGTTTTCGACTTCGAAAGAGTGCTTTCAGCTTAAGCTTTCGGCTTTCTCACGATCTCCTGAGGTGAAATAGCGAAACTGGGGACATTGAGCGAAAGAGTGTTTTAGCCAGAACTTTCGGTTTTCCCAAGATTTCTCGTGGTGAAATAGCGAAACTGGGAACATTGAGCCAAAGAGTGTTTATGCCGGAACTTTCGGTTTTCCTCTCCGCTTAACTCACTTCGAAGCACCCCGTTCGTTCATGATGTAAATATCATTGCGGGTTGAACTTTCTCGTTTACTTAACTGCTCGCTTATTTACTTGCGCATGTGTTTCCATGGCTAATTTTCATTGGCGAAGTGCGAGTATATAGGTGTTGTTTGCTCGCTACTATTCCAGTTATGAAGCGGAAATATATCCGAGCATGTTGTATGTGTTCGCTCGCAACGTTCCTCCGGCAGTTGAAAATAGGATTTAGTGCACTTGGAGATTACAATAAATCGTCGCTCTACTCCGGTCATCTGGATTACTTAATGTGCCCCAATGGATTACGCTCACTCTTGGTTTTTTCGCAAATTTTGTTGTTGGTTGATTTTCCCTACCTTCCCTTTTGTGCAAATCATTCGTACTTATTTTTCGTGCTGTTACCGCCATTGCTGTTATCCACTGTACTTCTCGCAACGGATCTTTAACCATTGTTCTGCTGCTGATTTGAACGTTTACTAGATGGTAACGTAGTTCTATCGTTTAAACCCAAATTTTTATTGGTAGGCATTATAACTTCTAATTGACGTTAACTAAAGTTTGATTTTGATAAATTTTCTGTTTGATTCAATCGTTGATTTGATATAATCATATTTTAATACTTGATTTGGTACCATAAGTTAATGGTAATCAATATGTATTACATGTCAATGTTGCATTCATAAATTACTTCAATTAAAAATTACTAAGTTGAGATTTGATTTTATACAATTATGCATCGTTTGGTACCTTGAGTTAATGTTGATTGATATGCATTACATGTCAGTGTTGCATTTGTAAATTACTACAATTAAAAATTACTAAGTTAAGATTTGATTTTATACAATTACGTATCATATTTTCCTATTTTGTACCTTGAGTTAATGTTAATCAATATGTTTTACATATCCATGTTGCTTTCATAAACTACTACAATTACAAATTAGTAATTTGAAGTTTGATTTCATACAATGTTTTGTTTGATTCAATCATAAGTTCTGTACTGATGCTTAAGTATTTCTTTGGATACAATGAGCTAAGATCCTGTTTGGTTTAATATTTTGTTTGCTTCAATCATTAACTAAGATATTACTATTTCATTTGATTCTATGCAATAATGGAATACTGTTACATTTGACTCTGTCGTAAATTACAGGATTTTAAATTATTTCGTTTTACTATAATATTGAAATCCATACTGAACATATTTTCCGTTCTTAAATTGTTTTTTCTTGACAATAAACTATTATATATTTTTTTACAATCGAAAAATAGTGGAATACAATTTTTTCTTTTAATTGGTTTTACTTAATAATATGGTTACAACTTCTTTTAAGATCCATATTCAACGCCGATCTTTTTTTTATATTTGGAAGTTAATGATTTTCTCTTATTTTTAACATTATTTATCTCAAAGTTATTTTTGTTATCTCTTTGTTACATATTGTATTTTGCATTTACTATTTTTGAAAATTTTATTCTACTCATATATTTTTGGGCTTTTAATTTCCTCATTTCTTTCAAATCGTAATCAAGTGTGTTTACTTGCGTATATTCAAATATTTTAATTACTAATTGATTCGATGTTGATTTTGGTTAGTGGTTGTTACTCGTATTAGGGTGTTACTATTTGATTAGTACAGGTTTGAGTAAATTATAACAGTTAGCGTTAGTAAGAATTTAACCTGGGGGTGCGATGGCATTTTTTTTATTTTGTTTTTTCGTGTGATTTTCTCCTTTACATCTATTTTTCCTTTTAATTTCTATTCAATTAACGTACCTGTATTACTAATGTTATTATTATTCCCTTCGTTTTCGTTTTACTTTTCATATTTAGATTACGTTACTTACCACTGGATTAGTGGGAGTTTCTGTTAGTATGTAGGCGGAGCATTAAAAATTAATTCTTAATGGGATGGGATGTGTGAGTATGTACATGGGTATAGCAAGTCGCCTGTACGGCATCTTATTTGCCCATACTCGTACGGTGATGATATTGTTCCCTCCAATCGCTTAAATAGCTTCATCCGAACGAGAACTTTGTATTACGGCGCCAGCGAAGATCGCTTCGTCCAAGCTTCGTACAAGTTTCTCTTCACCTATTTCCCATGGTTTACTAGCAGCTATCATTCGAGTCGACTGTTTGCATGCTCGGTTAAGCTTATTATCAAGTGATAACGTTCTGCGCTCTTCGATGCATACTTGCATACATTCTCTTTATCTATTCCACATGCTTTACTAGCAGCTATCATTCGAACTGACTGTTTGCATGCTCGTTTAAGCTTGTTATCAGGTGATAACATTGAAAGGAGTGATTCGGTGCAAGATATCATTTATATGTTATCAATAGGAAGATTGCTAATATATGGGTTTCAAGTAAATTGTTAGCCAATCGTATCGTTCCTAGGGACTTAGCTTATTAGTAAATGGTGGGATTATGCTCATAGTGTACGAGGTGTAGTAGTTGTTTAGTTAGTATTAAATTCGATAAAATTAAAGCATTCGCTGCACAAAATTGGTTCTTCTTTATATGCTAGTGCTATTACCATTCATTATTACTATTTTTTGCGTTATATTCTATATATATATATATATATATATATATATATATATATATATATATATATATATATATATATATATATATATATATATATACATGTATATATACTTTTTCCCAATTTTATACCATTGCTATAATTAGACTAGTTGAAAGGAACGGGTGGAAAAATGCGCGGGGATTTGGGATTGAGTACTACTTGGGGAATTAGGTGCTTGTGCGTTTGAGCTACACGTGGTTGTTAGCTGCTCCCTATGGATGACGCCATTCCGGAAATTATCTATTGCTAGTGGTGTTGGTGGAACCCGCTGGCTCACCTCCGCAGTATGGATCTGCAAGGCAATACCCGGGTTCGACACCTCTGTAGAGCCTCGATTGCTTGATTTCGTCCGACAACGCACCTTAATGAGCCTGATTAAAAGGTATTTCCCTATAATTAATATCGAGACTGCCGCTATACTGGTCGAAGCCGTGAATACGTGTTCATGCCTTCTGGCCGTCTCATTAAATTTGATCCGATCGAGGTGCGAATAAATTTCATTGAGGCCGTGGGTGCTGGCTGCGACATGTATGCCTCCGTTCTTAGCCGTTACTAGCTTCATTCGTGGCATGCTGTGGTTGCTCACCAAATCAGCAACGTCAAGCTCTAAAATCCTGGGGTCTATTTCGGGGAAATACTGCGGTTGAATTATATCGAACCGGTGGGTACTTTCCGCTTCATAATGTATGGTCATCTCGTTAATCTGAATTGCGCAGGGGAGATGGAGGGCTGGAATTCCTTGACCAAACAGCTTGTGTGTTGTGACGCTAGTATCGGAGTGGATATGGATGGGCGTTTCATTCTGTAGAAAATATATCCAGCTGCTAGGTTTGCTCAGCTTGATCAAGCAGTCGGTTTTTGATGTACTCACTCGAAGGGGAAGCATCGTCTTCAGTTTGAGTGGGTTGCACAGGAGTGATACGATTTCATTTGTAGACGGTGGTGACTGAACAATCGGTGAAGTTAACGGTGCCACTTAAAGGTCACCCGGTTCCGGATGTTTTATTTTCTTGTGACTTGCATTGTCCGTAAGGAGCAGAAATTGCTGAGTGGTAATGTCCACTGCTATGAACGAGAATTCCACAGAGGGTATTAAACACAGCGTCCCGTTGGTTCTGATTGGGAAAAGATGTATCTGATATAACTTCATCAGGGGCAATTGGAAAATAGGCAGCGTGATTAGTACCACTAGTTTGGTTTTTCTCCTGAAATGCTGCAACTCTGCCACTTGCACCAAGATTTGCTCGCAGAATCCAGGACATCTATTACCCGGTTTGATACATATTTCATGCAACCTTTTGCTGGAAATCAGAAGGGGATGAATTATATTGTTCTGCACTGACACAGCAATGTCAATGATGGTGCGTTGCCTTGTCTCAATATCTAGTAACTGAGCTGGTAACGAGGTCAGTACCACGTTCCTTCGCTCCGCTGCGAGCAATTTATCGGTCATAAGAAAGATGTCCTTGATTTGCAAGCCAAGTTCCGCTTGTCTGCTGATCACATCCGACAGTGGTTTTTGGATTTCCTCCAAGGATACGTTTACAACACTAATCCTTTGTTTTTCTAATTTGAATATTCCCTTTCTTTGTCCTCCAGATCATCTAACCGACTGTATAGCTCCTTTTGATTCTCGTCATTCATGGTACCAAATAACAAATGTAGCGTTCTCCCGACCCCATCAATGAATGAACTTTTAGCCCTTTAAGGCATCAGCGACTCAAACAGAGCTTGAGAGTGAGTCTTAAGGTTTTCTACTAGGCTATGGACGTGCCTTAACTGCTCCACACATCCCAAGCCCTTACCTGCACAAGGCATCTTAACGAGGTGTTCAGCACGTTCGGCTACTTCTATTTGCTCCTGGATTTCTCCTAGATTTAACTCCCTCACGACGCTCCAGGTACTGGGGTAGCTCAACAGACTGCCAACATCTTCAAACAGTATTCCCGTGTTCGCTCTGGTCCCCAGTGAATATGGTTTCAAATCCTCGTTTAGGGCTGCCAAAACACCAACGCTGAGCAGGCTTAAGATGACGATACTGATACCCATTACTAGAAATACGGGAAAAAAAAGGAGAAAGGGGTGAGAACAATTTATTCATAATATGGTTTAAGTCGATTGTTATGAACATTGACCAGTTTTTTCCTTATCGCAATCGTGGTGTTGACGGGGGAAGTAACGGCCTTGACCTCATATGGCCCAACCCATACTTGCACGAGCTTGTGCTTACGGCTCTCGTTTTTCAGCAAAACTTTATCCCCTAAATGGAAAGTAACTGGTCTGACGTTGTTATCATAATGGACCTTGGATTTTAATTTACTCTTCATTATATTTTTACGTTCCAAGGTATACATCTTCTGTAATTTGTGCTTTAATAACAGATAATAGTTCTCATGGTCACAGAGAGGGGCTGGCTCCCTCTTTAGATTCGACGGAACGTCCGCCGTGAACCCATAGAGACAATAAATTGGAGTGAGTTTCGTGCTATCGTGTTCACTGTTATTGTACATGAACGTGGCCGTGTGCAGAAATTGATCCCAACCCTATGGGTTGTCATCCACCATGGATCTCAAATATTCAACAAGGGGTCTATGGGCTCGTTCCAAGCTCCATTGGATTATGGGTGATAGGCGGTAGTTTGCATTTTCCTTATATTTAATAGCCTACATGTTCGTTTAAATAGTTTCCCTACAAAATTAGCCCCCTGATCGGTAACTAGCTGCTTGGGTACTCTATACCTAGCTATAATTTCGTCAAAGAATACTTTGGCTACTATCTCCGCCTCAGCATTCGGTAAAGCGTACCAATCTACAAATTTTGTTAAATTATCCTGAAAGGTCAAAATGTATTTATTTCCCGAAGTCGTTTCAATGAGAGGCCCCACGATGTCCAAATATACTTTATCGAATAGCCTCTCCACTATGTCTGTGGCAACCATTGGCCTGCGGTGCTGGGGGGAAGTCTTGATAACCTGACATTTCTCACACTTCTTCACATACTTTTTAATATCTGATAGCATATTCCTCCATTTATACTTCCAACAAATCTTCCTGTTAGTTGCTGTTTTTGCGCTCGAGTTATGGCACCGCACTGATACTTACCTGAGGGATCTTACTTAACGCGTCGGCATTGGTATTATACTTCCCCGGTTTGTACTCATTGCGGTAATCTAATTCCGGCAATTTATTGTGGAACCTTACCAACCGGGTGGTAGGATCTTTCACGTTAAACACCCCCTTTAAGTATAAATGGTAAAACGCCTGCCCTGCAAGTAACATCTGAAATTCTTCACTGCCCAAACCATCGCAAGTAATTCCTTTTCGATAGTGGAATAATTGCGCTCCGCCTTGTTCAGCGTTGGACTCGCATAGGCTATAGGGTGATCCTTGCCAATTTCTCCTTGAGATGGGACGGCCCCCAGTGCTTCGTTACTTGCATCAGTGGTAAAGTTAAAAGGCTGCGAGAAATCAGGATACGCCAGCAATGGGGGTTCCACCAACGAATTTTTCAACAGCTGAAATGCTTCCATATACTTATCTGTCCATGTAAATCGAACGTCTTTACGGAGCGAATTTGTAAGGGGTTTGGCTATCTGAGAAAAATTCGGGATAAACTTCCGATAATAATTAACCAGCCCTAGAAAGGACTGTAGCCTACGGACTGTTGTGGGGACTGGGAAATCACGTACGCAGCTAGTCTTACTTGGATCCGGCCGCGCACCTGTTTGGAAACAAATATGTCCCAAACATACCACTTCAGGCCGTAAGAACTGGCACTTCTCTGGTTGCAGTTTTAAGTTGTTTATCCTCAGTCTGACAAAGATTTTTCGAAGCTTATCAATATGATCCCTCAAGTTTTTCCCATAAACCACTATGTCATCAAGGTACACAAAACAATCAAAACCTTGTAAACCTGTTAGTATGTAGTTAATTAGCCTCTAAAAAGTGGCTGGTGCCCCTTTCAAACCAAAAGGCATCCGCTTAAATTCATAGTGTCCATAACTAGTGCTAAATGCTGTTTCTGGCCGATCCTTTGGGTGCACCAAGACTTGATGATAACCGCTGGCCAAATCAAACGTACTGAAAAACCGTAATTGCCCCAACTGATCTAAAATACCCTCTATACGGGGTAACGGAAAAGCGTCTCCTATAGTTTTCTCATTCAGTCTCCTAAAGCCAACGACTACTCTCCATTTCTTGGCTCCGTCGGATCCGGCTTTTTTGGGCACAACCAAGAAGGGGGAGTTCTAAGGGCTCTTGCTCGGCTGGGAAATATCGCTGTCCAACATGCCCTTAAGCTGCTCATTAATAATGTCCTTCTGGGGCTGACTCAGTCGGTACATTTTCTGATTTATGGGTGGTTGGTCCATCACCAATGGAATCTCATGTGTTATAGCCTCCGTGTAGCTCAACTTATCCCCTGGCAAGAAAAAGATGTCACTAAACTCTTGACATAACTCAGTAATAGCAGCCGTCTCTTCGGATTTGATATGTTCATAAAGTGTGAGCTCCTGTCTCAACAATGCATCGCGTTAGCATCAGCCGAGGGAAGCTGATGCGTTAATTTAGTACATTTGTTCCCTAGCCGATCATTAGCTAACTTCTGAGTTCCTCCCCCAGCTGATACTGACACCGATATCTGTTTCGTGAGGGTGCCCTTGTAAAGTGCTTGACAGGATTCTACTTCCTTATTCGTATCCTCTAGAATATCAATCAAATACTCATCCAACTTCTTAAGTTCCAAGACAATCTCTTTAAGTGCAACTGGCACCTCACTCGAGTTCATCAACCCTATTACAGGGCGGACCAGATCTAGAAGAGCATTGGCTAGGAACACGCCATCCGCTGTTGAACTTGCGGTACAAAGCATTTCCTGATCCAACTGAATCAGTACCTCCCCTCGATGTTGTGTCCGTAGCAACAATGTGATAACCCCCTTGAAACTGACTCGATAGATTCCATTGGAACCACTTTGGCTGCTAGTGTGCCCCTTGGCAGAACTACAATTCACATCCTCAGCTCTGTCTGATAAGCACGCCGCGCTTCGCGCTACCCTCGTGGACAACGTGTATGCGCTATTCGGCACCTCAACCGAAGACTGATGCAAATCTACTGTTCCCTCTTGGCACTCAAGAAACAGGAAACACTAGTGACTGAACAGGACCTTCTATATTACAATTTTTTGCTAGAAAGTCATTTCCAAGAAGACCATCATTGGACGCCCCCTAAATTGCATCTACTATATGAAAAGTACAAGGAAGCTTGGTGGGGAGCTCGAAATTGCCTTGCGTAGAACCAAGGGTTTCTCCTTCCCCAAAAGGGCTTGACAAAGTGAGATTACGACTAACATCTATTGGACACGTATCACGTATTGCCGATTTGCTAATCATGCTTACATCTGCACCTGTATCTATGGTAAATTTAGTTTCCTCCTATTTCCCAATATCTAAAGGCAATGAAGTGGTCATGAGGTTTGATTCCCTGTAACTGTTATCTACTGTGCTAGACCCGCCAGCGATTTCCTGCGACACCCTAGATTCAACCTTCCTACTGAGATATTGGCTTCCTGGTTGCACCGTCTTTATTGTAGCCGAGCCGGGGATTTTCAACTCGACTGTGTCTCGTTTCACTGCTGCTTGGCTTCCCATGTTTTCTTTTGGAAACACGTACCTACGCTATGACTCCTTCAGTCACAAAAATCACATTTCACCTGAACACTAAAAACCCTTGGATCCTCATTAACAACTGGTGTTGCCGTGGCGGGCCTCGCCTGACAATCCCTCTGATCGTGACCATACTCCTTACATTCTGGACAACAAAGAGTATTTTTGCGACTATAGCAGTCTGCATAAGTGTGGCCTCGCTTATGATAACTTTTTGCGAATTTAGATGACTTCAAACCCATACTTGGATCGAGCGCCATTGATACCTGTGGCTGGAAAGAAACAGCACACGGATTAGGTGAGTAACTAGTCTGTTGAGGCGTAAATGCATGCTGACCAGGCAACCAAGTAGCGAAAGTGAGTTGTCCCTGTGACATTTGTGGGTATAACTGCATCGGATTTCCCTGAAGGAGGAAAGCCCCCTGCTGCAATTTTTCCACTTTTAATCCTTTAGTAACTAAATTCTCGAAGGTAGACGTTTCCTGCGCCAACAAATACTGACAAAGATGGGAATTGTTAACACCACCCCTAAAGGCATTCTTAGCGAAACCCTCCAGCTGTGCGTTTGCGATCTTACTTACCTCTGAGCCATTCTTAACAACAGCAGCCTCCTGGCACCGCTTAAGCATTTGCCTCAGACGTGATGTGTAGGACAATACTGATTACGTGGGGCCACTCACCGATTCCTAGTAGGTTTCCCTTGGCAAATAGACGCGGTTTAAGAGCTCCTCAGCTGCCTCTAGAGTTTAAGGAAACTTTGACGATATCAGCTGGTAAGCCTCCCCTCGAAGGCGAGTCGGAAAGATCTGCATGAAAGCTACCTGCTCCTGGCGTTTCAACCATTTCCAAACTTGCCTGCTGCAGCCAATAAAGGTCTGCAGGTCTAAAACTATTGACGGGCTTGGGGCTCCCGAAAACAAAGGGATCATCTGCCCCATTAACTTAGCTACCTTAGCATAATCGGCCATATTGCCTGCAAAATTCTTAACCTCTACCCCCTTACTAGTCATAAAAACAGGACTAGAAAGATTGGTTTGATCAATTGAAGCGTTTGTTGATGGGCCTGCCACAAACGATAAATTCCAATCATGAGATGTAATCAGCAGCTTTAACGGTTGCGATAGATCAAAAGAACTGGTCTGGTTTAGTGAGACTCCACCAAAGTGTTTAATCTCTTCTTTAAATTGCTTCGTTTGTTCGTGGAACTGACTTATTCGCTCTAAACGATGCACATGCAAATTATCAACCGTATCTGTTAATTCAATAATTGTGTCTAACTTGACGGGCTCGGTTTCTCGCTTCACCTGTTGATTTGAGCTAGAACAAGAAGATCCAGACTTAATTTTTTGAGTTGAGAGTGCTCTACCGCTTCGTAACACGAATCCATCGCTTTCTTCTGGAGCTGTCCGGTGAATTCCTCCTACTGCCTGATTCCTATCACTCATTCGCGCGATTTACCAATTAATAATGACCGTGTCTTTGGGTTAACGTACAAGTCGCCAACAATAGAACTCCTTCTGTGGTTGGTAAGGACTATAGTTTCTATAACACTAACTGGGTGGTTCTTGCTACAATTCCAAGGATATGAGGCCCAAGCTATCAGGATGCATGGATGAATGCGTTTATACCGAGAGTGTAAGTGTAAGATTCCAGTTTTAAACGTTTCATAAATTTAATCTGTACCAAATTGATCACTCTACAGCGAGTCGCCGTACTAGGGCTGTTCGGTAACTAAAACCGGTTGCGCCAATGTTATAAACTCCCTACTGGGGGTCCTGCCGGCCTCTTCCGGGGCCCCACGGTACTGGCACTTACCTAGGCACCTGGAAAGGGATCAAATGGACCTCCTTGGAATCAATAAACAAGAGTTGTTGTCGGTGGTGTCCAGGGGTGCCTTCAATCTCCGCAAATATTCGTCCTTGCGAATGGGTCGGGGACCGGCTCGGGGCTCTTCCTTGAGCACCTGTTCCAAACTCCTTGTGGGAGCCTGCTGTGGACGGGTTGATTTTCCTAGCTGTCTGGTACCACTGGCCGACAGGGAATACAGCGGCACGCAGACGCTGTTAATCCTTACTGCCGGAGTCCTTGTGCTGCTCGCTGCTGCGTCGGCTGCTTTGCCACGGTGTCGTTCCTGGGATGCCTGGAATAGTAGGGAAGATTAGCAGTGGTGGCCAGCAGCGGTTACGCTATTAAGCCTGGAGGAACACGGCTAGTAATGCCAACACCTCACCAGTTGCTTGTTACTTCCAAGTATGTATTTAGATTCTCCGTTATGCGCGTCGTTGCACATTCGGCTTCCAACTGGTTTTCCACCTCGCTCACGAACTTTAAATACTGTTCTTTTGTGAGCTTTCAACATAAATTCTCTTAGAATTCACTGAGTAGCCAAACACGTGAGCTCTCCCGCTTCGTCTCGCTTGCTCGCCTGGTGAATATGCGAAACTGGGGAAATTGAGCGAAAGATTGTTTTTCGCTTAAGTTTTCGACTTCGAACGGGTGCTTTCAGCTTAAGCTTTCGGCTTTCTCACGATCTCCTGAGGTGAAATAGTGAAACTGGGGACATTGAGCGAAAGATTGTTTTAGCCAGAACTTTCGGTTTTCCCAAGACTTCTCGTGGTGAAATAGCGAAACTGGGAACATTGAGCGAAAAAGTGTTTACACCGGAGCTTTCGGTTTTCCTCTCCGCCTAACTCACTTCGAAGCAACCCGTTCGTTCATGATGTAAATATCATTGCGGGTTAAGTTTTCTCGTTTACTTAACTGCTCGCTTATTTACTTGCGCATGTGTGTCTATGGCTAATTTTCATTGGCGAAGTCCGAGTATATAGGTGTTGTTTGCTCGCTACTATTCCAGTTATGACGCTGAAATATATCCGAGCATGTTGTATGTGTTCGCTCGAATCAATGATGAAAACAAACAAAATGCTACAACAAGTAAACTAAAGTTTAATACTAGACTAAATATGAAGAACGTATTACAACAAACATTAAGATCTCTTTCACTGCATCCATAGATTTGAGCAATCAGCATAGTAGTCTAACCGAACAAAATAAATTGTAGACGATTCTTAAAGTACTATTGACACGAAATAAAAAAAAGCAATAAAATGTGACAGCAATGAGTTTGAAAATAAAGAAACAACGTTCTCGAGCAATGAAAGACCGAAAACGATCAATGTAAATAATAATCAGCAAACTAGAACACATCACACATCGCAATGCCGCGCATCACGTTACCCGCTGTACACGGCCACCACAACAATAAAAACGCGGCCAAAAAGTAAATTCTCCTTACAATGTAACGTAACTTCTGTTCCACAATGTAGATTCCGAAACCCTCAAATTCCCACCGATGGGCAAGTCTTTGCGCACGGAACCCCATTCTTAAGTCACTTGCATATGCCACGCGTCCCCGACATCAATTTCCATGCCTAACTGCATTCACTGCCGAACAAATCTACACCCCAATCACAATCCTACAAAAAGCGACGCAAATCAGTCCTACTCACCGATAAGGCCGTCCAGACGTAAGCATAAATACTCTTTGACGAGCAACATGGAATTTAACCAAGCGCTTACGACGTAAATTTCTATGGCTCATAACATCCACTGCCACGGAAACCTGCATCTCAAATTACATTCTCCAACAAGCGATACGCATGATGTTTACTCGCCTACAACGCCGTCCGTCCTCAGCCGCAGACATCAAACGTGGAGCTAAACGTACCTTAAACAAGCACCCACGGAGTAAATTCTCACGCTTTAGAACAGCCGTCGAAAGACAAACCCGTCACCCATTCATAATGCAAAGTCACCCGTCTATCGCAGCGTCCTCCATCACCACGCAACCACTCGCACCATAAAAAAGTCGGGCATGCCCACCACGATCAAGCAAACCGGTCATTTCCACACGCTTCCATCCATGCTTCGCCACGGACACGTATCAATGAGCAACGCGCTCCTTAACCGAGTGCCTATGAAGCAAATTCTCATGCCTTGAGCACCCGCTGACAGGCAAGCTCATCACCCGTCAAAAACGCAGTCACCCATCTATACAAGCGCCCGCCGTCACCACGTAGCCCCTCACACCATAAAAACATCCAGCACACCAATACGATGAGGCAAATTGGTCGACCAGGAAGCCTCTCAGTAGTGAGATACGCTAGAGATGCTTAAGTATTTTAAACAGCGAATCAACCGCCAGGAACGCCACCTATCCATAGAACTCGTCTAATAGATCAGCAATCCCAAAACTTCAAGCTTTCAATCCTAGACACGAATCTACTGTACGTTAAAATGACCATGGATAAAAAACTATCTACCACTAGAAGCGTTAGAGACCTGAGAAGTACTCCCACTAAAGAATATAACAACTATGAATAACAAAACTACTAGAAGACCAGAAGCAACAAATATATGAGAAATTCTTCCACTATAAAGAAACAACACCCATGAATCGATAATTATCTATCGCTAAAAGCGTCAAAAGTTCCCTATTTATCCCAAAAATATCTATGAATCCTATACGAGTATACACGCAGACAAATCTAGAGCTCTAATGTATTGATTAAAAATATGGGACTATTCTAGACAGAAATCAACATTCCAGTTTCACTATTCAACATTACAGGCTACTAAGGCTAAGGAAGCGCACCTGTAATCTAAAGACATACTATATGTCTATTCTAGAACACAACCATCAAGACTAGTTCTACTAACCACTAGAGGCTACTAAAACCCGGAACGCTTACCTACTCAACCAAGACACTGATCTCTTACTTACCTTAAACCCGCACCTTCTTATCTTTGGTATCCGCCTATACCTACAGTAATCTGATACATACACCTACATACCCTCGACACACATTCTCACCGCAACCATCCATGACATCCACACCTATCGCGGACTTGCACCTTACTATTCCAAGCACCCACTGATGCCACTCTTAATGGGAACGAAATCAAACGGAACACACGGACATCCAAGACACACATCCTCCCCGGCAACCACCCAAGATACTTGCACCTATCCCAAACTCGCACCTTACTATCCCAGCCACGAACTTATGGCACCCTAAATGGGAACGAAATGAGACGGAACAAACGGACATCCAAGACACACACCCTCGACAACATTTGGAATTTGTATGAAAAAAGGGGTCCAGAGTCGGCATTCTCTAGCTACTGAGTTGGATGCATATGCTAAATAATTTTACATCAGTTATTCAGGAATTCGAAGGAGTGTTATACGTGACATTTTATATGCGGGATAGCTCGAAATTTGTAAACAAAAATTTTCTGGATTACTTCATAGCTTATATTCATCGAAGCGTTAAGGGTTTTTATATACTGAGTTTTCTAATCATTTTATTTGTCAGGTGATTCGTCATCAGTTAAGAAATTTAGAGTAGACACAACAAGTACGTAACAATGAATGACGAGAGAAAGTAAAAATTGTGGATATTAGTTATATTTTACGATATTTAATAAGAATATGAGCGTTTAGGGGTTTAAGAGCATGTCAAAGAGACATTTCCGAGTTTAAGTCCGAATTGTCAAATAACTCAATATCGCAGTTCTTAGAGCGAAAGATTCGTTATTATTTGTTGATTGTAGCATTGAAAAACCTATCATTTTTTCCAGTGCATATATCTTGCATAAATTATACATCTTGAGGCTGAAAGCAAGTAGTAGGGAAGTATGATTTTACAAATAAATCCAGTAATTTCTGTTATATATATATATATATATATATATATATATATATATATATATATATATATATATATATATATATATATATATATATATATATATATATATATATATATATATATATATATATATATATATATATATATATATATATATATATATATATATATTGTCACGTGTTACGGTTTGCAGCCGATAAGTTTAATGTTCCGGGAAAGTAAAAATGCACTGCCTTCTAAATACTACTGCTACTACCGTCTAGAATTTTCAAAAAATGTTTTTTTTTTACATTTTTGGGTTCTTTATACCTTCAAGAATAGTTCACTATTATATTATATAAAAATTCGATGCTGAACCCGAAATAGAACGACTCTATTGAAGCACTCTTGGCTCTCCGCAGGTGTTTACGCAGCTGCCGCTCGCACAGCTT